>QOCX01006990.1:0-10641 GCA_005959815.1 Sarcophaga bullata
GGTTAGAGGACGTGTACTAAATACAGTACCCAGAGGTCAAGTTGACCCATTGTACATAATCGTCCGTAAGATTAGGGGATGGACAGGAGTGTGATGGAAGAAGGAGAGGAGGTAGGAGGAAGGGGGAAATTATCTATAAATTCGTATCAAAATTTGAAATATTTAAATTAAGTTGGAGAAATCAAGATTTGAATGATCTCATACCAAGTGTCCAATTATTAAATTTGAGCCACTGTATACCGTTTTAACTTCCTTCATTTTTCCTTATTTTAAGAACAGTTTTTGTGTTATGTTGCAACCTTCTAATAACTATTCAATATTAATTTAAGTGTTAGGTATTCACGGTAAACGAAACCAAATTGTCTTCAGAGTAGACATCCTCAGCAGTTTCGTAAACCTTTGTTGTTAATAAACTATTGAGCCTGTTTAAAAGCTTATGTATGATATCGAATTATCCTTGCTTGGTTTCATTTTAACAAGTGTAAACTTTCTTTACTGATGTTAATATGCAAGTATTCAAGCAGCACTGTGAGGTTTTCTTACTTTAAACTTTGTTAAACTGACACCTAAAGGTGCGAGCACTTAAACTTCTAATTTCTTATCTGCATAGTATTGATAATGCATGTGTATGAGCACAAGCAATATGTGTGTTCCTCTCTCTGTGCTTCAGCCATTTAAGTTAAGTATGCATGCATTTGTATGTAAACGTCAGGTTATGGCATAAAGGTTATAGGTACAGTTGTAGTAGAAAAATAAATTGCAAAAATCATTCATCAATTATCTATAAATTTATGAAATTATGAATACTTTTTGCCTAATTCTTATTGCTTCCTCTTTCGAATTTTCAAGATTACAGGAATTCATTTTCTTTCCCTAGATTATATGAAAGGTAATTCAATTCATCTCATTATGCTTTTGTTGAAGTTACATCATCAAATGATTTGTTATTTATTCCGTCTATTTTACCCAATCACCATGGACCATAGACAATAATGTGTGTTGGCTATAAGGGGTTTGGAGCAATTAATAAGCGCTCCTAATTTTTATCGGCCAATCGTTATAAGCGAATAGGCCTATTTCTGAACGAGTGGTTAAATGTACAAACTCAATGGCAGAATTTTGAATTTCAGCCTTGTGGCATCGTCGGTCCATGTTTCTATAAGAATGACGTTGGACAGGACATCACTGTCAACGGCGATCACTAGCTGTCGATGATTACCAACTCTATTAGAGATGGAACATCTGGACACCATTTGATATCATGCCACACTGAACTCCACACGAGCGATTTGAGGGAAATGACCATCTCAAATGCTGATGATGTGGACTATCCACCGAGATTTTTGTATTTTTTTTTTTTTTTTGGGTTTTTAAAGCGCAAGTGTATGTAAAAAAGCCGCAAACCACAATAATCCTCAATGTCAACATATTTCATGTCTGGGTCAAATTCAACCTGATTTACGCGTTCTTGTCATGGAATATTTCGGATGCTCTCCGGCCAGAGAAGGTGTGGCGAACATTTGAAGGATTTAATATTCCACACAATATGCAAACAATTGATCTCTAAAACGAATAAAAAATTCGATGATATATCAAACAGAGTTTTATTTGCTCAAACTTAAAAATAGAAAGTCCTTAATGGAGCCTACTAAATCACGAGGATGTTCTCTATAACTGAAACCCATAGAACCATACTGATTTTGAAATCGAGTTGTAGTTACAAATTTTGCTATCCACATCATCTCCACATTAAACTTGAGTCGATGTTGGTAATTTCACGTCAAAGGACAATTGCATGTTTACCAAGATATTTATGATTACTATGTGGCGGTGCAATTTGATGAATTGTTTGGATTGGGGGACACTTTTGGCTATGTAACATTCAAATAATTTTTAAATACTTGTGTTCATAAAATTTTAATTTCAATTTTCACAAATATTGTTATAATTTGCGAGATTTTTTTGATAAAATTCTCGAAGCCAATATACATACATATGTCTTATCCAGGAGGCGTAAGCTATTAAAATTATATCTCATTTAGTAATGTCTCAATAGAAATTCTGTTATCGTATCCGTGTTCACCCTCATCAAATTATAAAGCTATACCCTATAGAAGAGTCCGATTAGTAGTTATAGATTGGCGGAGTCTTCGAGAGGTAGGTATAAAAGAAGATTAAAGTTCTCTCCGACCATGATTTTATCGAATATCGGGCTCTAAACGTGATTCGGCTTGGATTCTGTCGTTTTAGATGAGCCAGCTCCTTGTCGCTTGCGTCTAGATCTAATAAAAGTTTCACATGACAACATAGTGTCCTTTTACATCATAGACTAGGTGAACAACAACACATTCGCTTGAATCATTCTTTGGTTTCCTGGATACAAGTTTTTATCAATTATAGCAGTATTTTCCACATGAAGCGTGACCTACAGTCAAAATTCTGGGACTTAGATTTACGAGTTCCGTAATGCGAACTAGTTTCGCTCATCTACCTGGACAGTAATACTCTTGCAACCTTTCACAGCAGAATTCCGACTTAGCTTGCTCTAACAGCATCCTCGTGTTTGTAAGATTATCCATAAGCTGCGGGACCTAGCAGTTTAATGTCGACTCCAACGACAGCTTTTTTTGAGAATTTTTATGCAATTTATATTTACTCCACAAGAGATTCTGCTACAAATCCTGCTGAGTGGAGTCGCCAAAGAGATATTTTTTCATATTTCGTTTAGTTGGAGATGTATGACCTGGAGTTTGATTCGAGGCCTTACATCTAAGAAGCTAACACATTACCTACTAGACGACGATACAATTATAAAATTCGAGTAATTGCTCATCTAGAGAAATAAAGTCTTTGGGACTATTAAGAGCTGAAGACCTGTGGAAGAGGATCCTAACAGACGGATATTTGTTATCACTCCTTCGAACACATGGTTCTTTGATCCAAATTAGAGGTCAGCAATGAGTATTCAAAAAGATGAATAGAATTTAATCATACTCATAATTTTTGATAGTTATACTCATTCATACTTATTTTTATATCATACTCATACTACTCATATTCAAAGTTTAAAGTACTCATCATACTCATACTTAACACTAGGCATACTGTTTTTGATTTCGACTCTCCACGACTCAACATAAACAAGAATCACAAAATAAGTATGAATCGCGTACGAACACTACAATACTCACTAAAAGGTTGTGTGTTGGCTCTGTTTGCTGCTCTGTGTTTTTTGCTTGTTCTTTTTTATTTTGTTGTAAATGCAACAATGAACTAAGACTGTAAATTTTGATGAATTATTCGAATCACTCGAATCATTTATTAAGTATTATATGTATTGCTCTAAATTTATGAATCAGAATGAGTAGACGTGTGAATCAAACATATTTCGAATGGTAATGAGTTTGATGTCAACGTTTTACTCATACTCACTATATTCATACTTATAAATCAATGTTATAGTGAGTACGAATGAATCAGAGTATCTAAATTTCAATATTGATGACTCATTCATACTCAAAGTTCCATGACTGCTTATGAGTGGCAAAAAACCGATTCATTGCTGATCTCTGATCTAAATATTGTCCTTCTGTAATAAAAGAGAATTAAAAAGAATTACTCTGGAGTACATTATTTATACGACCATATTGAAAGTCGTTAAATTTTTTGAAAGGTAAGACTCTGGGAGCAAATTGATAACAAAATATTTTTTACTTTCCAACCTATGTATGTACAGCATACGGTTTCGGTTGCTTCAAATAGTGTCATCTTTAAGGGATATATCTGGGGTACACCATGTTTGTTGCTGCTGTCAATTTGTCAGTTTAAAAGGCTGATGCTGCTCTTTCTATACTCCATATTGAGTTTTCATCAGCATGAACTTTAATAATACCTTTATTTCATTCAATCTTCACATTTGTTTTAATACTAGAATATCGTAGAAGTCACTGTAGGCCTAGTAAGCTAGTTGTGTTGGCTTGTTTATCTCGAACAAGGCGAAATATATATGTATCTTTTCGGTGCAAATTACTCTCAACGGTCTCTGGAAAAAAAACTGCTGAGAAGAAATATACGCTCAAAGATGTTGTTAACTTACACTACTTGAATTTTTTTGAGAAGGTAAGTTGTAATCCAGACTTAAGCGTTGTAATAAACTGATAAACAGAACAAATACAGTAAGAAAAGCGTAGCATTTAAGGTTTTGAATTAAGACATGTACTCTACAAAATGTAATTATGTATCTATTTTCGATACAAAGTGGGCTTGACACATTCGAACACAAAAATCAATAGAATATTATTAATCATCAAATTTAAAATTAAATTTTAAATTGTATTTTATCACCATTTGTTATTCTAAACAAAAATGTATTTTTGTATACTAAAAATTTTTACCAAAAATATTTACTTTGAATTCACAACATTGTTTACTATTGCATACTCAAAAATGGTGGTTTTTATTTTCTTTTTTTTTTTTTTGTTTTCACACAGAAACCACCAGACTGTGCTGTTAAAGTGTTGTGCGGAAGAAAATACAAAAAACATATCACTCCCTATAGCCAAAATGCAAAAAAGTAAGAGACTTTCAAATGCAGCATAAACTGTTCATTCTATTGAAGAGATTTCTGCTTAAAATTACACTGACAAAAAATCGAATGTATCCGAAAGATTTAAAGGCCTGCACATTAATATGTTTATTCATCTGAAATTAATTTCAATTATATATTGTATGATAAACATCTGAGGGTTTACTCTAAAAACACTAAAAATTTTCAAAATACATAAGAAGATATTAGGTTTTGATAAATTTTTGTAAGTGTAATAAACTACAAAATAACAATTGTTGTGAAAAAACTTTAAGGGGCACAATGATGTGGAAACATTTTGCAGAAATCATTGTAATAAAAAAATATAGGGTACTTCAGCTAACTTAGTCAAATTAATTGTTATTTACTCACTATGTTTTGTAAAATCACCATAGAAGTACATAGCATTCAACAAGATGTTTAAATAATAAAATTATTTTTATAAACCTTTCGAAACAGGTGCCTTGTACATACAGCAGTCTTTTATTGGGCCACAGTAATACACTTCGACATCAGCATACATACATATATATGCATCATTTACGTGTTTATGCCAGCTACATTTGGAGATTGTTTTTTGAAGAAATCACCTGAAAGAGTCTTTTTAGAGTTGTTTTGGGTGTCAAAAATTTATTAGTTAGTTACACGATTAAAAAAGGACTCAAAAATGCATTCGCGCCCTATGAGTAAAATGAGATCGATTCAAAACTACAATAAAAGAATTGTATAGCAATCGGAAATTAATTATCCAGACATTTAAAAAGGGGGGGTGTGCTATTAGTTCCGTTATTTATCTGGGATTATATTCTACTTATATTGAAAGTTGAAAAACGCATTAATTCAAAAACAGATGCAGCAGGTGTTGAAAAGTGTGTCGGATATACAGTAGGTTTATGATCACAATTTTGCGCAGATAGAGATTACAGCACTGATTGTATGTAACTTGTTTGTTTGTCAAGTATAAGGACATTTTTGTCATAGTTTTTTTATTTAAATATCAAACAAGTTCAGTTTTTGTTTTTTATATTAAGTGCGTTGTTTGTTATGATGACTCAACCAAAATCCCTTCTGTTTTCTAGAAATTAAGGTATAAGTCCTGCATCCGCACTCGCTGTACACAGGAAAGTGAAAAATGTCATTCTTGAAGAGAGTAAAATACAATTAGAAAGCTACTAATAAATGACTCAAATATAACACCAAATGGCTTAAAAAGGAGTCCAAATTCACAAACATGACTGATAAATGACAATAAAATAATAATAATAATATCCTAAAAACAATTTCTGCTTGTGACATTTGACGTTTATGTTTGAGACATTTGAATATGGTCATTTTCTATCATCAAACATATAATGACTATAATTTCAACTAAATTGTTAACAGGTGACTATCGCTTTATACCAGCGAGACAGATTACAGAGCATAATAGAGATGAGGAGGAAGAACAAACAAAAATATTTTTACACCATATAGTATTATATTATTACACCATATATATATGCATAGTACCTATATTGAAACATCAATTACGTACTACATTAGATATTTACACATTTTTGTGCAAAAATCATTTGTCTTCGTCAATAATGCTTTTTTTGTTTCGAATTTCGATATAAGATCATGTCAAAGCTAATAAAAAATATTTGTTTTTCTAAAAATTAAAGACGACTGTTTAGACGTATTTAATCTTCATTTGTTTGTAACGCAAGTTTAAAGGCAACGTATATACGTGGTGATTTGGTAAATTTTTGAAGTTTTTAAATAGGTGAAAAACAAATATAAATTTTAATGTAAATATGGAATTACATAGAGTGTGCTTTTATATGTTAAGCAAAAGGTTTTGCTTAAAAATATTCTCTTTTTGGGAGTAGACAATTTATATCCTTACTTAGTGATATTATATTGTGCATAGGTATGATATCTCATTTGTTCGGTTCTTTACATGATATCTTGATATTTGAAAGATAATTTTTCTCTGGAAAGATAAGTTTGATCTCTCTTCCACTTGATTCCTTCTTAATTTTCGCTATTCTATTCAATTTTTTTACAAAGTATTTCAAAGTAATGTAATATTTGAGCAAAATAAACATCCTTATTTATAACGTATACTTCATTATGCTCACACTAATTTAGGAAGCACACAAGAATACCAAAACGTTTGGAAAATGATAAGAAAAAAGGTCGTTTTCAATATCCTAGAAAGTGTTTTCATATGAAAAAATATTTTTTACGAAGGAAGTGATAATATCCCTTCCGTTTTGCATAACAATCGACAATTTATGGATGGAATAACTTCTTATTTCAAAATAAAATTTTAAAATTATATTTCAAATGCTTTAAGTAGACAAAGTTAATTTAAATTCCAATTCCTTTATATTGCCTTAGGGAGCATAAGACTACTCAGTTCTTACTACTTTTCTTCTCTACATTATTTAAATTTCATTAAGCCAAAGAGTAACCAAAAGAGGAGAAGTCAGAGATCTCAAAATATAGAGTTAGAATATTGCTTGTAGGAAATGTTGCAGGAGTTTTAAGATGAAGCCTTTATAGAAGACCATGTAAAACGCTACGAAAAACAAACTGCCTACCTAACATGTTGACATTTAAAACTTAAATTACATCAAAGTTATTTGATAATTGTTTTAAGAATAACTTAACAGATAACAGAACATTGTAAGTACTGCAAAACAAATTAATTTGTGACCAAAAGATCTGCATATGATCATATTGCTCTGGAATAGTACAGTAATCATCATTGAGCGATAATCTTAAAGAGCCAATAAATTTATGGGCGATAATAGTAATACAACATATTTTAAATTGACGGGCCACACATCAAATAATGGATCAAACTCGTCTCCTCTGTTAATGTGTTTGTAGAAAAAGTATTCACACATACATGCCGAGATGAGTTTAAAGAATACCAAAATACTTTTGATCGCCTGCGTTGCATAAATCACTTGTGTTCTTTTCTTCATTACAACAACAATACAATAAAGTTTGAAGATTTAATTTTGATGTGTTGCTGGGCTAAGCAAAACAAATATTACCAGCACAAATTTGATCAGTTAAATTTGATGTGTCGCCATGCACCATTACATCTCAATAGTAAAAGCAATGAACGATATAGAAGGAAAGTGCGGAGGAGCTATTTGCCTTGACAATGACAATTTGGTTGAGGAATTATATACAAGCCTAGAGCATGGAACAGTAAATGCTAGTCTTAAATAACATCAAGTTACATGTTATGAAAATTGATATACAGCGGACCAGCAAAAATCCTAGGTATCCAAATATATTTAGCAATTTCATGAGTTTTAAAGAAAAATATTAAATGATTGTTTTTATTCATTTTATTATAAAACAAAAGAATTTTTTATGTTTTCAAAACCATAAGAAAATAAGGAAACTTTCTGGTGACTCCCATATTCTTGCACGCAAAAGTGTGAGTACCTACACCAAGAAAAACTTTGTATAAATTTAATATTCAAAGACCCAATATGTTAAAATGTTATACTCAATATTAAAACGGATTTAAATTAAGGCCAAGTACTCCATTTAAGCCATTTGGCATTGAATGGATTAGCGTTTTCTGTTGATATTTGCCGCCATGCATTCTTTAGCAAACTTTTCAGTTGACTTTTTTTTTTGACGTGCTAAATACTCTCATGGAGTCATAATGCGATTTTTTGTAAAAGTGTTAAGCCTTTGGGGATGTTGCTAGACAAATTGCATCCTCAGATTAGCATAATTATGTTGGTAGTAATAACGATTACGAATTCTTAATTCTCCAGAAATTATGGTGAATTTGTTCTTTAGAATATTTAAATACTCTCTCTTACTCAATATTTTCTCAATAATTCAAACTGTCCATATCTGGTGTCGATATACATGCCCACAAAACTTTTTTACCGAGGCGCACACTAATTCTTTGGATTGAGGTCTTTATTTTTCTTTTTCTTCTATACTCAAGCATGTCAAATGAGTTTTGGAATAATGTAGTTTATCATCAGATTAGTCAAAATATATCAGAGGGAAAACAGACAACTGCAAACATTAGAGAATAAAGATTCTTCAAGTTCGTTATGAACTTCGAACAAGCTGGTAATCTTATAACTTCGAACAAGACTGTATATTAGAGAGTATTCCTAGCAGACGTGGAATGTCTAGTTTGAGAAATAATAATAATTCAAAGAAAAATTAATTTGGTAAGTGTGGATTCTAAGTCGGAAACAAATGATTGATTGTGGCGCGCTGCAAAAACTTTAAAAGGCTTGAAGGATGGAAAAATCAATACAATAGTATGGAAGCAGACAAACCTGAACTGCTTTGGATATATGCAAAACAAAATCTGCATTGAAACTAAGTTAGGGGTGCTAGTCTGAAACTCATATACATACATATATCACCTGTGTTACATGCATATTTGCTTATTTGTTTATATGTTATCTTAAAATCTAAATTTTTTTATTTAAATTTAGTTCCTCTGTAAAGGAATAAGAAAATTTTTAAAGCATACCAAACGCTCACTAGAGATAGAGAACATAAATCTTTAACACTGTATTTAAGATTTAAAAATATCAGCTGGAATAGAATTTTCATTTGGTGTGTAATTCTGTACCACAGACGACAGTATGTTTATGCCATGGTGATAAAAACACTGGCATTTTAAAAAAGACACATACAAGTCGAAGATTTAAAATAGAATTCGGAGTTCGTTTAACCCTCTCTTTCCCCAAATTCCAAAAGAACCACCTTTTGGCTGAGTTATTTTCACTTAAAACCAAATTAATAGAGAAGATAAAAAAGGTTAGAAATAGAGGATACAATTTAAATGCTTTTTGTGCTGACTGCAAGGAAACTACCAAACATTCTGATTAAAACTACTTTTAAAACCACACATTTAAAGTGTGACAGTCAAAAATGAGGGTGCAGGCAAATTGAGACCGAATCTACTATGTGATGAAAAGCAAAACTGAAGCCTTAAAACACAGTCATTATTTACATTTACTAAATAAGAAATTCCGTTTAAACGGTTTACAAAGTGTTATAATGCTCCAAATTATTTTCGTTATATCTAAACTTTTATACAGTTTTGTCTGTGTTAAGCTAATAATATTCTTTTCGGAGATTTTCGCTGTAGGTTAGTCGGCTTTACTTCTAGGACTTATAAAATGTGTGTAGCTCTTGTACGAAACCATGTTTGCATTTTGCATCTTGCTTTGAATTCTTTTTAACAAAGGAGTGTTTTATGCTGTTAAATGAAGGCTTGTGATTTTCCAAAAGCAAACTTGAGATTTTCATCAAGTGCTTACAATTGCTTCATATACAAAATTAGCTGCATTAAAATGAAATCAAGTAAGAATGGATTTCACCAGATATCTGTCACAAGTTTCTTTTTTGACTGGAGAATAAAGAAAGGCAGTTAGGGTTTTCAAGTTGAAGTTTAAGAGGAAAATGACGCTTGTACTATTTAGTGTGTATTCCAACTCGAACCGTTATTAACAATTGGAATTATTATTGCATTCATAAAAGCGAAATTTGGCGAAAGTGGAAAATTATGAAACGTATAAAAAACGGAAATAAAATTTCTTTTCAAAATTTCATTTTGAAACTCCAAACATCGTAATTGATGTTCGATAGCATGTAACATAAGAAGAAACATCTTTTTTAGGGTTGCTGTTTCTATTGACTGCTGGCTTAGACATATTGAAATAATTTCAAAAGACTACAATTCTATAAAAATTTTCCTGGTTTTTTGGGGTTTCAAACACAGCCGCTGTTCATTGAGAGATATTGTAGAGATGTGCATATTGAAATTAATAACACAAGCAAATCTCATATAAATATTGATATCAAACTTAATTTCTTGATGATATAATCCGATTATTATCTTCACCCTCGCTCATAGTCAAGTGAAGTTACTCCTGTGTTCACAAGAAGAATAACTGTAGTGTAGTAACAATATAGATACATTGTTGCCCAAAAAATTATATCAGCTACGGTATGAAACCTAACAACCACGCGTATGAGTCAAAAATCTCTTCTTCTTATAT
>QOCX01006992.1:0-10637 GCA_005959815.1 Sarcophaga bullata
TGGAGACAGTGGTAGTACTCCGTATGAATAGATGCTTAGTCTGCATGGCATACATGTGATGGCCTAATGCCCATAATGGTGGTGGCAAAATTATTATGGTTGTATGGAAAGCAACTACAATAACGACAACAACTCTCTACAAAAAAAAGAAAACAACAACAAAAAACAACATGGCAATGTAGATTTTTGGAACATCCATAAATCATGTAGAAAAATATCATAAAAACAAGAACAACAACAACAACTGAAAATGAAGCATTTTTTTTATTGAATTTTGCTGTGTAGTTGTTATTTTCATGCAATAAACAGAGCAGAATAAAACCGAATTGAATGAAGGAGAATGAATAAAAACGAAAAATCGATTTTTAACCAGCTTTAATAAATGGATCGAAAAAAAAAAAAAAATTCTTTTTCCGCTTACAAAATACTTCCCTTTTTTTTTAAATCTAATTTAATATACCGAAGTTCTTTAAACTATAAAATTCAGAAATTGTGTCCTTGGCCTCGTCTCATTTAATTTAAGCAAATAAAATGCTAAATATATATGAAAGAATTAAACCTGCGGGTGTATCAGCTCATAAATGCATTCTGCCTCAAACAGACTACCCTTCATAACAAATCACACGCCTTAGCATACCAAACAGTTTATTTATCTGGATTATAATCAACGCATAAAATTCCGTTTCATTGGCATTCCCTCGCCAGTCACCACTTGCCACTAAGCCATAGATGCATTGCTAACACCACGCTCTCTCTTCCTCCATTGGATATTTTGTAAATTATACGATAATATAAACGCATATTATTTTACTTCTGTTTGAGTCTACGAATACTCTGGGTCCGGGTACGTGTGTGTTTTATTCCATTGGGAATTGTTTTATTTGAATATTAAATACTTCGTTGCTTGCAAGTTGTATTAAAATTAAATTTAAACCAGTCTGCGTTCAAATGAAAGTATTTTAAAAATTACAGAAAAGCCCTCTTCGCTGAAAATTTGCAATCTTCTGCTTAAATAGTTAAAGAACAGTGGAACTAGTGTGATATTATTGACTAATAAATATTATTACGAAAATGGCAATGGTGTAACATCGTTTAACATTAAAATGTTAAACAAAAGCTTCAAAAACAAAACAACGGACTTGTTTACTTGATTAACAAATAAACAAAAATAAAACAACAACATCATAGGGGCCCGCCCCCCAAAAAACCAGCATTAAATTACGAAAAAAGATAACAAGTAAAACAAGCAACCAAGCAACAATCAGGGATGAACGAATACACAGAACAATCAAAAAAAAAAAAAAAAAAAAGCAAATGTTTACATTCATGAATTCTCGAGATGGCGAAGAACGCACACTGTTTACGTCGCTATATAAACAGGCAAGTCAAAGATGCAAAGTCGAGAGAAGAAGATTCAGTCCAGTCTTTGTGAGAAAGCAGTTTGAATTTGAAAACTCTTCGTTACAAAAATCTAGAGAACAATTGTCTAACAGTTGTTATGTGTTATCGCAAGGGTATAATAAAAGGAATAGCAAATAAAGACATTGGTTGTTTGTAGCGAAGTTGCGATAGTGCACACAAAATGCTGAAATAAAGAATTTTAATTAAATGAAACAAATTTTATTTTTTATTCTTTACTTGTAATCTACGAGGCTATATTTCAACACATATTTAAAAGGTATTTAAATACCGTTTAAGTATTTCACTTAATATTTAACACAGTGTTGGGCAAAATCGAGTGTCCATAGACGTGAAGCCACCGGCATGCTGTCTTTGAGCGAATATCACGCATCATTAGTTATACAGACACCATGACAACGAATCTCTTATCATTAAATTCTAAATACTTGTCGTTTGCAAATCCAGCCAAGTTTTCAATGAAAATTGTGGAGACAAATACATGAAATGTGTACACTTCGATATGGAGTATGATTGCAATATGCCGACTTTGAGCTACGGAGCAATGCATAATAATAAATGTATGCCGAATAGCATTTACATCACTGCGCTTGTCAAGTGTTTTCAGTTTTCTATTCTGAAGCTCTGTAGTACCTTCACTCTATATGATATGGCGGCATCCGAGGTAAAAATATTGACATTTAACAAGTTGGCGTTAATAATGTTTTCCTTTTTTAAAAAGATTTTAAAATTCGTATACTTTTTCTAAAATATATTATTTGGTAGTGGTTATTTCTCCATTTATTCTATAAAAATTTAGCACGTCCATACTCAACTGGTAGATCAGCTAGCGGTTTAGATGAAGTCTGCAACGTAAACAGGAATATAGTGAGCAATAAAAATATTCCAAAACCGAAACATTTATTTCCAAAAATTCTTTTAATGATTTGTTTGACTTTTTTTATAATTTTAGAAATACAGTGTTATTTGTATTAAAGTTTCCAAAAATAATAAAAATAATTCCGAAAAATTGTCTCAATTATGAATAAAATTTCTAATATCGATGCGTACAAGTTGTTTCAAAAAAAAAAAAAAAGAAATTGTGAAACATTTTTCAATAACGATATGCTTAGAATTTAATTTGAAATTTATCTGTCATTGCATTTCAAAGCAATTAGTCTACTGTAATCTTTTTTAATTGAACGGAAGACAGAAATACTTGAGACTGCGTTTAATTAATGCAATTTTTTACAACTGCAACAAAAAACAAAAATAAAACAATAAACAAAAATAAAAAAGATACAATTTTTGCATTGACACCATCACACTTAAAAAATGTAAAGACTTTAAGGTTTGAGGTTTAAGTAGACCGGCTACCAACAACTCTCTGACACTTTTGCCTTCTGGAAATAAAGCGAAAAAAAAGTACAATTATCCTCTTTACACTTGCAAAAACACCTACAATTTTTAGGCGGCAAAAATTTTGTAGAGTTTCTACACGCATGCGCCTCCAAAGAAGAAAAGAAAAACTTGCTGTAAATTGTTTATGGCCACCATATAACAATGACCGAAGTGCAACGTGCCACACGTAACAGCAACAAATTGTCTATAGACACAGTTGCAAAAGTAAACAACCACAACGAAATGTATCGCAACAATGGCAATTGCAGCACTGCCTGCACTGGTGCTGAATGAATATGAAGAGATTTTTATCGACGATTTTCACTGATTTTATGGCAAATAAATCGCTCATTTTCACTTAATTGGAAAATTATGGCTGTTTTGTTGCAGTTTTTGTTGCTGTTGCCTGATTTTTTCTTTCTTTTTTTTGCATTTTTCATGCGTTGCTGTTGCTGCTACTTTATGTGGCACTGTTGGTTGATACATAAAACAGTGCTAGTGTATGTACGACAGTCCAACAATACACACCCTTGTAATCTAGTTCGAGTGTGTGTGTCAAGCTATTACACATACATTAACAATATGCAAAAATTTATCTACCAGCGTATGTAAGATTTCTAGTGCTTGTGTGTGTGTGTACGTATGGGGGGAGCGGTGTATGTATGTTTGAATTCATTTGTAAATTAATGTCGAAATTTATTTTCGTTTGTGTTTTTTTTTTCTTTCATAAGCTTTAAATGCAAGTTCATAAATTTTATGCGAAGAGAAAAACCGGGAGAATAACCGAAAAAAAAAAATGCAAAAGCACAAAGCAAATAAGAACCAAAATAAAAACACAATTTTAATGTAAAATGTGTGAACAACAAAAACAACATTTGTTAAAATGTATAAATGAATTAATGAACATCACACGGACAGACAGATGTATAGTGTAGCATTATCGTGTGGACGGACATTGTAGAAATAATAAATTTTGTAAATGAAAATAAATTTAAAAGCTTTTTTTTATGTTTTTTGTTGGTAATTTTTACTGATTTTGACTACGATAGCGAAATTAACCATGTCGTGCAAATAATTATCGAACATTTTATAAAATTTACTCTTTTCGCATAAAAACAAAACAAGTGAACAAAACAAGTGTGGCTAATTCGATAATCCGTGAAAGAGTCAAATTTGAATCATTACTCACCAAATATGTTACGATATGATTTTAGGTACTCAATTTAATTGTGTTTAACGCATCAATATTTTTATTCGTTGGTTAATATGATGATTCATGCCTATTCTACGTCTCAATTCGAATCGAAATGTTCTTCGTTTAGCAGTTTTGGTATTCTGCGTTTAGACTGCATTTGTTTATTTTTGAATAGTATTAAGTCGCCATAGTCTAGTAGGCAGTAGTTGGCTTATTAGACGAAAGGGCCAGGGTTCGAATCCCGTCCAGACACGACCAAAAATGAAAAATGAAAAAAAAAATGTTTCGGCGGCTTCCTCTCAGCAGATTCTGGCAAAAAACTCTGAGAGTAAATAAAATTGCCATGAAAAGATTCTCAAAAATCTTCGTTTCGGAGACGACTTTAACTGTAGGTCCCGCCACTCATGTATAAAAATAAACACACACAACATAAGTGGTGTGAGAAGATAGGCAGTAATCCTGACTGAATAGAAATGATAATGGCCAATTATCTTATAATATTTATTCTGCGTTACGATGGTAAGAAATTTTTCCCAAAGTTGTCTTTGTAGTAAATTATTTAGGCAAAAAGAGTAACAAATTTTAAATTTTAATAAATATTTGTTATTTATTGTACTATAAAATGAAATAAATTATATTTATTTCGGTTTATTACAAGAAAAAATTACATTCTGACACTATAGTCTAAGCCAACTCAACATTATGATCTGCTTCAACTCCTTTTCCTACTGGAAAAATATCGAAAAGTAACCACATTTCTGTTAAGAATTGAAGAAGACGCTAACGAATAGTGACATAATTGTTATTTTAAATTTTTGTAGAATAAACGTCATTAAATTTATTCCGTTTGCTAACGTTAATAAGCGAGAAAAGTGCAAGTTTTTACAAGCAAGTTTAATCCATGAACATCGGTTTTTAAGAGATTTCCAAAGCATCGATACCCTTAATTCTGACCAAGAGATGACTAAATTTAATTGAAAAATATTATAAATTATCCACTGTATTAACAATTTTACAAGCGATTCGTTTACAAATGCCCACTGTACACGATTCATACGTTGCTATGAATGCAGACAAATCCTTTTGAATATAAAACATTCGTTTTTACAACATAAATTAAATCATATTTACAGGTTAAAATCCCGTGAAATTCATTATGTTCAGGTAAATCTTTTTAAAAAAATTTTCATAAAAAAAAAAGAATAAAATAAAATACAATAAAGTCCTTGCCACACATTTGCATCCATTTCTCTGTATCGACGTCATACACTTTATAAAAATTAAAAACGTATTCATGCGAAAAATTCCAACATTTGCACAAACATGTGCGAATTTGAAAATACTCTTCTGAACCTGGCAATTTGGCAGGCAGGCAAGGGTCAGCATAAAATTATAATTTCAGCTCCATATGATGAAAATAAATAAAATGAAATGAATTGCTGTTACAGGGCGAAAGCGTTAAAATCTTTTATGAAATCTCTTTCAGTAAATGAATAAATAAGTAGACGAATAAATGAATGCACAGGTTCAGACTCAGTTTTATGAATTGAGTTCTTCTGTTTGGTTTTTTCTCTTTTTTTCTTTTTGTTTTTGTTTGTTTTAATATTTTATTTATTATTTTTGGTTTCTTGTTGTTGTTCTGTTATCCATTTGTAATTATCAAGTTGCCTGTGCAGATAAATTTTATCGCTCTTTTCCGCTCTTTTTTCCTTTCTTTTTTTTTTTTGTTTTTTGTATGAATATTTTATTCATTATAATGCATTATTGCGAAAATTTATGAAAAATTAATTTTTAAATTGTTAATTGAGTGTTTATTGCTTGTAAAAATTGCAAAAATCAGTGAAACATTTACAGTTTTTATGGCATTGTTAACACAACTGCAATACAATTATTTGCAATAAGTACCCATCTCTCGATACATTCATTATTCACGTCCTGTTTTAAAGACAGTGATGCACAAATTCTGCAACAAAATTCATAAAATTAATGAAATTTCAAATTTTATGATTTTCATAAGTAAAAATTAAAATTAAAATAAAATAAAATAATAATTAATATTTCAATTATTTCATATGTATTTCGAATATTTATTTTATTTAATTATTTTCAGAATTTTGTTTTTTTTTAATTTAATTTAATAAAATTAAATTTGTCGTTTTAAATTTAAGAATTTTTTATATTAAAGGTAGATGTACACTTTTAACATGTTTATTGAAATGAGGCATATAATGAAAGAAGTTAGAAAAAAAAACAAACAAATCAGTTCCATATCATTCTCCCATAGAAGGCAATATGTCGTAACAAACTCCTTTTGAAAGAATGGTGCAAAGTGGCATCGATACCAACAGCAAAAATATTGTAAATTAAAACAATAACAACAATGGCGTCGTCGCCAGTAGTGAGAAAAAAAATTATAACGGCAACACCACATGTCATTCACTGTTGAAAATTTACATACGAATCTAAATCATTTCACTGCAAATGCTTATAACTAAACAAGAACAAACAGTATTTCCCACATAAATTCACACTCTAAAACACAAAAACCATTTTTGCAATGATAGAGCTTTAAAATAGTCATTTCATTAAACTAATAAAAAGAAAAATAAATAAATAAAAATAAAATTAAATAAACTTCCATTATTACAACTAAAGGGCAGTATTTACCTTATTTATAAAACAAAAAACACAAAAATTAAAAAGCTAAAACTTTAAACACACAATTTTTTATAAATAAAATGAATAGCCATAACAAATAAGAAGCCGTTATCACTGCACTTTTTAAAGCACTTGTTTAACTGAGCAATGTTATCGACATGGCTCCGGCACTACCGTATTTTTGAAAAAGTTGACTTTATTTTTTCATTCGGTTGTAATAACGAAAATAAGCTAATGATGACTTTAAAGTTCACTTTTACTAAAGTTACCTTTAACTAAACCCAACTTTAACAGCAAATTGTAATAATGGCTCTTAAAGTCAAGTTTATGTTTGAACTTCTCATTCATTGCTTCATTGCTGTATTTTTTATTTTTTATTTTTTTTGTTTGCAAAAATACAAATATTTTGAAATGTTTACTTAAGTCCCAATTGTTTCACCTACCGTTTTAACATTGTAGACAATTCTGAGGTGTGAAGTTTTATTTAGTATCGGTTTTATAGGAGTGTTGTTCCTTTTGAATAGTGCTTAATTCTAAATTTCAATAGCTTAAAATGTGGAAATATTTAGATCAAGAGTTTTTTTTTATGAGAGATCCTGAACATAACTTGTTGCATCAAATCAGTGGAAGAAGTGTTTACACTTCTTTGTAATGTTAAACCCAACATGAAATATGAGCTTTAGAGTAACCAATAATTAAATTAGAAATCAATACACTGAGGTCGTACAAAATCAAAAACATCATACGTAGTAAAGAAAGTAGTTGTGACAGGAACAATTTGAAAGGTTAATTTTAAGAGGTTAATTTTAGTTTTGCTATTTATTTTTTCAAATGAAGTTGTAAATGATGTTAACATTTTGTTGTTATTATCATAATAGAATTAAAATTAAAATTATTTTTTCTACATATTAATTCAGAGCAAAAATTTAAGATTTTGTTTGATTAAGTTTCGAACAATACTTTTTAATCATAATGTCGATATAAATTTGCAGAGCTGTCGATTCCATAGTTATTCAAAGAAATGATAAAATCGATATCCATTGTTAGCAGGAAGAGACAATTTCTGTAAATAATTTGATTGAATTAAGGAGTGAGAAGTTCTTTCCACTTTCTGATGAGCAAGAATAACGTTCACTAGCTAGAGTTAATGGCTATGTCTGATATTGTAATTAAAAATCATTTGTATATTAAAAATAAATTCTAACTTTTCTTTAGTGTATTGACTTCACTATCAGATCAGATCAGATCATCGATTGCGTACCACATATATCGGATTTTATTGAAGAAGTTTCAGGTTCATATGGTATACACTGTGCATTATTTTAGAAATAAAGATACAATTTTATTAAATATCGTATGCATAGGTTCTGAGCAAAAATAAAATTGAATTTATTTACATCTTTACTGTCAAATTAATGCCAATTAATCCTAATTTTTCAGGAGATAAGTTTTTATTAAAAAACTATTTGAATGTTTAATTTGTTACTTTAAGGTTCTGTTTTTAATAAGAATACGTTTTGAATTCATTACTAGGGGGTGAGAGTATGTAGTTGTGGTCTTATTTTCAAAGTTGAACAGCGATATTGTAAGTACATGTTTCATTCATTTATGTATGTGAGTATATAACATATACATATGTATGTATACAAATGTATGCATGTAGTTATTGGAGTTATGAATTCTCTCTCTATGGCTAAAGAAACTTGCAAATTTTAAATAAATTTTCGAAATATTCACATTTAGTTTATGGAGTTTGTTATAGCAGAAGACATTTTGCAATGGTTTAAATTGTTCCTTGGCAATTTGCATGATTGATTTGGTTTTTCAAGCAGACAGTTTAAGGAAAAACAAAATCGAAAACGAAAACGAATTGAGTTCCATGCCAATCCAATGTAAAACATTGGCAAATATGTACATCGTTTATTCATTATCGAAACTGTGGCAAATTGCTGTTATCATGTATAATTTTCATAACGACTTATTTGCATACGGCGCGATTGCTTTTTTTATTTGAAATCGAAAAGAGAGAGAAAAAAAGCCGAATTTGTAGTTTTGATTTGATTTGCATTTTATTTAAAGCAATGAAAATGAAATACGTTTACGTGTCATTTCGATACTCAATGAAGGCGTTTACTTTAAATCAAGAGAATTGAGTAGTGGCATTGAGAAAAANGGCATTGAGAAAAACTCCAAATTTTCCGTTCCACTTAATAATTGTAACAGTAAAAATAGTTAGTTATACGAAAGTGACCAGTACAAAAGAGAAAACAAGTTTTCACTTGAAGCGTAAATTTAATTGCAATTATAAATTAAAATCATGAGAAAATTTTATAAAAACTTGAGTAAGAAATAAAGAAAGACTGTAAAAGTATTTCTTTTTTTTATTTATTTATAAAAAAAAACTGGCAAGGCAAGAAAAAAATGTATAATTTTCGCTTCATGTCACACTTAATTATTAATAAATCACGTCAAGGGCGGTAGTTATTTAGTATGAACATTTTCATGTTGCGCAAATAAAACCACCGAAAAAGGCTGTATTCGAAATGAAGTAAAATGTCAAACGCACATTCCTTCATTCTCAATGACTCTTACACCTTCTGCAGAAAGTAGGTTTGAAAACGTAACAACTCCACCCTTTTAAATTAGCGCCACAAATTTCTAAAACAAGTTATAAACACGACAATTTTTTTCCTCTTTTTTTTTGTTCTATTTTGTAAAGAACGCTATCAAATGTTAAAACAACACGCATTTTCTTTCCAACGTCTGCGTTAAAATACAGCGAGAAGGAAGGGAAGTAGGAAATACATTTTGATTAAAATTTCTTAAATTGACTTGATTCGTTTCTAAAACGAACACTTTTCGGTTGTACTGTTACTATACTCCTTTGTGGGTGTATAAAGACAGGGTGTGAATGAATAAAAAATATTTCAAATAAAAAATTTTCTAAAAATACTTTAACAAAATTTTAACTTAAAATATAAAATTTCATAAATTCTTTGTCCTTTCTTTCTACTGACCCTGTATGCAATTATATGTTTTATATAAAATGTTCAAGAATTTTAAATAAAAGCCGATGTTTTTATATACTGAAAATATGATAAATGGCGTGGTAATACGAACAAAATATAAAAAATAAGAAAAAAAAACAAACCAAAACAAAAATACAAAACAAATAAAAAAAATAAAAAAATAAAACAAAAAATTAAAACGAAACGAAACGAAACGGCCAAAACAGCAGGCGGTAGCAAAAAAGTATGAAAAAAAAAGAATGCCAGTTAAATACAAAAACTGTATATGATATGTCGGATGGTGCGTTTGTTTAACATTTTCTGTTGTTTGTGTTGTTACTTTCAAAAACAAATAGAAACTGAAAATTAAACAAAAAACAAACAAAAAAAAAGTAATACAACACACACACATACAGAAAATTTAGTTTTTTACATGAACTGAAGTCCTTTAGACAGAAACATACATACATATGTACAATATACAAACATAGTGAGGTACATGGTCATGTAAGGAATAAAACAAAAATGATTTAATTCTGAAGTTTTCGTTTGTATTCGTCTCTGCAGTTATTATTTTGTTTTATTTACAACGAAGAACAGGGTATTTTTGTCCAAGTGTAAATAAAACGTTTATTTATGCTGTTAGAAAGAGCACAAAATAGAGCACAATGGAACTCTTTTTTAGAGCCAAAACAGACACCCGGCCGAACTGTGGACCCAATGGTGAAAAAAATGCTAAAAACAAAATCTAAAAACAAAATATAAGGAAACTCTTTTCGAATTTAATTAATATGCGGTAATTTTATTGTGAACATTTTCAAATTTTATAAACTGCGTATTAAGGTTAAAAATTAATCAAAAAAATATTCACGCATATTTAAAAATTCTAAGTAAATGGAGTTGGTTATGGCAGAATCGGCTTCGGTATTTTACCACAACACTGGTACTGCCCCAACCTTATCAATCAAGCAAGGAAT
>QOCX01006993.1:0-10636 GCA_005959815.1 Sarcophaga bullata
AAAAAAAAATCGGAAATAAAAACAAACATTTTTTAAATTAAATTTGAAATAATTTGAATATAAATATTATATTTGTTTTTGTTGTTGTTTCATTTTGTATCATTAAACATAGTACCTATAATTATGTATAAATTGTGTTTGGATTGGTTGGTTTGTTTGTTTGTTTTAATAATAAGTATGTATGTATGTATGTATTCTAAATGATTAAACTAATGGTTAACTAAGGGTTAACTAACTATGTTTAATGTTAATCTATATAATTCTTAGTACTTTTTTTTTAATAGCTATGGGTTAAAAAACTAGCAGTAGAACATAATAATTATTTCTGGTTGATACTTTTAATAATTTTAAACAAAGACAAGACAAGAGAAAAAAGAACAGAAAACCATGACTAAAAATAATAACTACATAATGCACTTAAAAAACTTAAAAAAGGAAATTTTAATCGCAAATAATTAATTTAATTTAATTACATTTGAATACAATAAAACAATTAAAATTATTCTTCTCTTTTAGATTATTAAATATTACAATAACTTATAATAAAAAAAAATTGATTGTTATTTTAATAAAATAAATTTTATTTAATTTTTTTTAATAAAAACATAAAAATTTGCTTAAATTATAAAAACTTTCATAAATTGAAGTAAAATAAAAAGTAAAGAAAATAATACTTTTGGCATAGCAAAATAAATTATATTTGTTTGTTTGTTTTTTTTATTTAAAAAATATTGTTTTTTTTTATATATTAAAAATAAATATTTAAATCTATAAAAATAAATCAAATTTTATTATAAATTATAATTTTTTTTAAATTTAATTTTAAAATAACATGACACAGCAACTAAAGAAAATTCATTAAGAATAATTTTTTTACTAAAAATAGATTTTTGATTAAAAAAAATTTAAAGTTTTTCCAAAAAACATTTATAATAGTATGTAATATGTATATATGTATTAAAAAACTAAAATTATATTAAACATTAAAATAAAAAAATAATAAATAAAAAACAAATTTATATTGTATTTCAAAAATTATTTGAAAAAAATCTAAAAGAAAAAATAAGAAATTTTATTCCATTTTTTTATAAATCAAACCAAAACAAATTCTATAAAGGGGGGACACTTTCTTTTATCATTCATTAAGTTTGCTTAATTTTTTATTTAATAAATAAAAATTCTTTTCTACCTTCAGGTTTTCAGCTTCAAAAAGTATTTTTTGTTTTGTTTTTAGATTTTTTTGTTTCATTTATGCAGCAGTCTTGTTTTTATAATATTTTTTTGTTTTTTTTTTTGAATCTTATTAACTAGTCATTCTTCCGTTGTTCTCATTTATTGATATCCCTTCTTTCGTCTTCTTTTATGTTTTCTTTTTCTTTAAGTAGTTGTTGCAGTTCCTCCTATGAGGCTTTAGCAAATTGTATTACCGAACTGTGTCTCATTACTTTGGGATTGAGATCTTTAGCGCCCGCCTTGCTGTGCTCTGCTTCAGCCATATCCACATTGTCACTCATGTAGAGTTTACGTTTTCGTAGCGGCAATGTCATGACATCGCGATCGGCCATTAGCATCATATCACTTTCGGGCGATGATGATCTATCAGGCGATGCGGTGGAAGATCGTAAAGGTGCAATAGCAGCTTCAACTTGGCGCAGTATGGTTTCATTATCGTGTAATGAGGGCCTGTAAAATGAAATATATAAGAAGGGAAAATAAATATTTTGAAATTTATTTAAAAATAATTTTTTCTTGGCAGTTTGTACAATGTTTACGAATAGTTCAAGAACCAAAAGCTATCTACAGGTCTATCCAAGTTGTTAAATTACTGACTACAAAACACAAGCAATCTTAATGTACAAAACGCCTTCCCCATGATCTATTTACTTTTTTCTTTTCGTCCATTTTAATTAATTTATTTTCTCCTTCAATATAATATAAAGAAATCCATCTTTATTGCTATGTTCGAAAATTCGAAATTAACTTCAAAAACGTGAAAATCATTTCAAATCAAATTTATATTTCCTAGAAGATAATAAAAAATTCATCTTTTTGGTTATGTTCGAAAATTCGAAATTAAATTCGAAAATTTCGAAAATCATTTAAAATGAAATTATGTTTTCTGGAATCATAAAAAGTAAAATTTTTTACTTTAGATTTACAGTTGTAAAAATATTGCTTTTCGAACATATAATTTTCAAATTTAAATTGAAAATTTTATCAAACTACTATTCCATTTCACTATCAGAATAAAACATACATCTTTTTGGTTATGTTCGAAATTTCGAAATTGAGTTCGAAAAATTCGAAAATCACTTATAAATGAAAATAATATGTTCTAAGAATTACAGAAAAAAAATCCTTTTGCTTCTGAAACATAATTTTAAGAACTGCGGATTTTCGAATATGGTATTTTCACATAAACATCGAATAACTTTCAAGTATTCTCTTTTAATATTGTAAATATTGTGGTAATATTAATTTAAGTACTCACTCAAATTTCGGTACTGGTGCGTAACCCTTGGTTATGCCCGCATGTCTTGTCAGTTCTGCTCTCTTATAGTGAATGAAATTCTCTGCCTCGACTTGAGTATCATCGTAGTGTTCATAATTATTCATAAGCAATGATTTGGCTACTGGACGATTATGTTGTTGTAGTTGCGGTTGTTGTTGTTGTGGTGTAATCAATGAATTGTGATGCATATTGGGTAAATGATGTAAATCCGTATAAAGTTGGGTATTTGTGGTGGTGGTGGTGTTCGTATTCGATTTTTGTTGCGAATGATGCAGTTGCATTATTTGTATGGCTGCCTGCTGGACATCATCCTCACGACGACTGGCTATGGTAGCAGCTTCCAAGAGAGCTGGATTTATGGTTGGCTGTTGTTCGAAGCGTGTCTGATGCTGCAGATCTTGAACATGTGATGGACTTGTAGGGATATTTAAATAATGATACTGTTGCTGCTGCTGTTGTGTGCTGTTTGTTGATGGTGATGCTGCTGTGGCGATGATGGGGATTTTGATAATGTAAGTAAGATGTATTGGTGTTTGTTGTTGTTGTTGTTGTTGCATTTGTTGTGCAACATGTTGCTCTTCGGCATGATGATTTGACTGACACTTAAATCTGTAGGCATTTCATCGGAAGTGGGAAATACTGCCTGGTGGCTCATGTCTACTAAAGACACAGCAGATAACTGGTTGCGGTTATTATTGCAGGGTATAGAGCCACTGGCCACACCACTATCGCGGCTATGATGATCTGCTTCGAGTGTTAGCGACATGGTAGGCGAGGCCACTGAAGAAGTGGGCGAAGCTGCCGATAGCCTTGAGGCAGAATGGTATGAAGAAGAGGGCGACATGGATGACGATATAGGTGAGCCTGGAGAACCAGGGCTTGAAGGGCCCAGTGATTGACTGCTGTTTAGTTTTTCTTTCCTGGGCTTTCGTGGTTTAACCGAATTATTAGTGGTGGTGGTACCCACACTAGAGGTTGGTGATTGTGGTGAATTGGGTCCGGAATTTGTTTCAGCTCCCGATGAAGTTGAGACCGACGATACGGTACCATTAGCATTGCATTGACTTCTTCTTCATCATCAAGGATTTCGTTAGCATGGCCATGTGAGCTTCCATTTCTTTTTTGCTTTTAAACGTTTCATCGCATATGGTGCATTTGTAGCACTTCGAGCCATAATGCTGGACACGATGCAATTTTAACACATGATTATAGCCAAAATCACGGAAACAAATGTCGCAATGATAGGGTTTCTCACCCGTATGCGTACGTGAGTGCACTTTTAATTGTTTCGAACATGTGAAACCCTTGCCACAACCTTCTACCGGACATTTGTAAGGTTTTTCTCCGGTATGTGTGCGCATGTGTATCACTAATTGACCCGATTGTATGAAGGTTTTGTCGCACACCGAACACTTGTGCGGTCGTTCACCTGTATGTATGCGCATGTGACGATGCAATTTACCCGAATGCTCAAAGGCACGACCACAGACATCGCATTTGTATGGACGTTCTTTGGTGTGTATGCGACGATGGACTTGCAGGTTCTCCTTAACACTGAAGAGCTTGTGACAAAACTCACATTCGAATGGTCTTTCGCCAGTATGTGTACGATAATGACGAATCTAAAAAGAGAAAAAGGGAGAAAGGATTACGGATAATTTAAAAAGAACTCGTTTTTCGCTTTCAGACTTACCAGTCTTGCAGGCACAGCAAATGTCTTCTGACAAACATTACACTGGTAGGGGTCGCCACCGTTTGTGGCGGCATTTGCAATGGGTTTTATTTGTGGCGTCTTTGGTATACCTAATGGCATGCCAGCCCTCATGTTACTTCAACCAGTTGTGTAAGGAGGCGCAATTTGCTCCACTACTAGTAGAGCCATTCATTAGGCTTAAATCACCATTTTTGGCATGGGATTTTGTGTGGGAAGTATGAGCAGACTTACTGCCAAATGTCATGCCACATTGTTCACACTTAAATGTGGGCTTATTGGCATTTGTTTTACGACTACCGCCACCAACAGCGCCTACACCTGATGTTGTAGAGGTCGGTGTACTGCTGCTCACATTATTTGTGGAAGTCGATGATGATGATGATGCTGTTGTAGTTGCTGTGGTAAGTGGTGTTAGGGAAGCGGGTTGTGTGGTGGCATATAATGTTATACCCGGTGGTAATAATTCTGTTTTAATGTTGGTTAGATATTTCTGTTGATGCTGTTGTTGCTGCTGATGTGGATGTTGCTGTTGTTGCTGGTGATGATTTGTAATACTTGTGGAGTTAATGTTGTGTGTGTAATTGCTGATGCTGATGCAATTGTTGCTGATGTTGTTGTTGTTGTTGCTTGTGTGATGTTGCATAGTTGTTATAGCCACATTATTAAGTATGAATGTGTTACTTGCTGCTGAAAGTTGATGATGTTGCTGTTCTGGTGTCGTTCTTAAGGGTGCACATAATTGTGCCTGACTAGTTTGCTCGGATTTAATAATCAATGGCCGCGACTGGTAATAAAGCCAATTGTGTTATTTTGTGGATCTAAAAGAAAAACAAATAAGAACACAGAAGATTATTAATTGGGATTCATAAGTAGTAACACGACGAGCTTAAAAACTAAAAAATGAAAAAGGATTCGTCATAGCAACCAGAGGTAAACGTTATCGAATTTAAAAGATAGGAGAACTATGTACAAGTATCTTATAGAAGTGAAATATGGAATATTCGCGGATGTTAAACGTCCACTCAAAACGAAGTAGAAAAAGATCTGTTGGAAGAATGCTTTTTCACGCATAAAAGCGGAAAGTTTTGCATAAGGAAAGGAATAACTAAAGTCGCTCCGGATTACATCTTCTTAGAAACAACAGCAATATCAGTCCGCCAGATTTTTAGGTTCTTCAACGCAACAGATTTGAAATCTAAGTTTGTTGGGTAGTTTTGGCATTAAGGAGACGAAGCTAGTGATGGAGGTAAAACTTGTACAAAAAATAAACAAATCTTGTGTTGTATAGCTGACTCAAGTTTAAGTATTATTGCCGATGACAGATTTTATATAGGGAAGCCTTATTGTGACAGTAACTCTGTCACTGTCTTCTACATTTGTGGGCTGCGAGCTAAGAACTCTTACAATATGCATTTGTGTTTGATCTTTACTGTTACTGATTAGTCAAGGACAACATAGGACCTCTTCATTATGTTTGGTGTCAGAAGAGATAATGAGTTGCCTTTGCTGTTATTATCAAATCTTATACTTGACAGTCACTGACAACTTAGAATTACCTGCTCCGAATATGTGATATTCACTGTTATTATCAAAAAAAAATTTTGTTAAGTGGGGTTTCTCTGCTCTCTAAATGATTACCAAAATCTTGGTGGCACTATTGCTTACAGTGTGGTAATCTAGTGCAATAACCAGCTCAGAATGGCCAGATACAAAAGCATGGTGTTATGAGAAGGTAAACTTTGCTTTTGTTATTTAACACTGGACGTCTCGTTGTTGGAATACTTTACTACAAACTGTAGATCCTGCCACTCATGAATAGAATTAACACAACAGCAAGGTGGTGTGAGGAGCTGGGTTGTGATCCTGACTAAATGGTTGTTGTAATGACCAATTAAGTCAGTAAAGTTATGCAATCAATTTATGGCCTTAAGACTTAGAACAAAATGAACTAAAATGCAGTCGACTTAATCATAAATAATTACCAAGTAATTAAAAATCTTTAGGAATGCTAATGAACTTATAGTATACCGCTAAGCCAACAACGTCAAATAAATCAAATATTCAGCCCATAACAATCCATATATTATTAACCCAGATTGCAAGTGAAAAGTGAAATGAAATATTTGATACGAAAAAAAAAGAAAAAATAAAATCAAATGAAAAGTGAAAATGCACTGAAAACAACCCCCCATCTAAATAAATATATACACAGCAATAAGCAATGAAACCACCCCATTTTCCCAACACAGTAACGACTAACTAGGCAACGTTAATATTGTCCACAAAAAAGGAAAAAAAATACGCACTCTCTACCCTCAAGTACTCATAACAATGGTTTGTTCCACTAAAAATACCCATGAATCATATTAAGAGAAGAAAGAAAATATGCAACTTTTCCTTTCCAACAAATGTTTTTGACAATTTTTCCTGTGTTAGAATATTGTATTCGAACGCAAACCAAAAGGGTGTAAAGAGAAAGCTTTAAAGGAAAAATTACGCAGTAGGAAAATGTATGAAATGAATTTAAGGGATGTTATAGGTTTGAGGTTTTATATGAACGCAAACCAAAAGGGGTGTAAAGAGAAAGCTTTAAAGGAAAAATTACGCAGTAGGAAAATGTATGAAATGAATTTAAGGGATGTTATAGGTTTGAGGTTTTTATTTCATAGAATGCGCTGGTGGAGGTTTTTCTTATTGAAGAAATTCCCGAAAAAAATTGTAGTTTTACGAGTGAAGTTTGTCTGGAGCTAAGGGGAAGAATGGAGCAGGGAAAGTTAATATGATAAGAAAAAAAAAATGCAGGGGGAGCCATATGAATTTGAGTGGAAAGTATGGGTACGGTAGTGTAGCAGATGTTTAGACCTTTTAGGCATATTTTGCTTCATTAGTTTGAAAGAAAGAAGCTTTTTTTTTTCTGTATTGGTTTACAGATGTTTTTATCTTCAATAGAAGTTTTAATATAAAATGTACATTGGAGTTTTAAGATATTTTCAAAATGGCGCTGGTTTTAAGGTTAAAGTTTTCTTCTTCTTTTCTCGGTTGACTTATGGTATACTCGTCTTCTACTCTTTACAAGGAAATGTTTGCGGAATATTTTTTCTTAAATTTTATTTTAAAATGTTGTTTTAAATTTTATTAAATTTTTTTCTTTTGTCAAAATCACTATCTTCTGTTAACCTAACCTATAACATTGAAACACGACAATATATTATAATTTTCCCATGGAAATATTCAAAATCTAAGGCATCTTATAATCTAGAATAAGCAGAACTTATTATTGATCCACTTTTAATTTTAAGGGTTATAATTCCCCCCCCCCTTTTTTTGTAATACTTTAGTTATTAAAATTCTAATTAGTAATTAGATTAGAGATTATTTAGAATCTCTAACAACTTTCATTCAGTTTATGGACCTGCGCAATAAAGCCTGCTTTCACTTTCTGGTTACTTTCATATTTTTAACGATTTCAGTTTTAAAAGTAAACTTTTGTGTCTGAAATTTCAAAATTGAAACTGTAAACGCTTTAAAATTATGAATTAAATTTGAATTCGAAGAAAAAAAACTTTGTTCTTTTAATTCGAAGTATTAAAAATAATAAGTTTTGCAACTGAATTCATAATTTATTACTTAACCTGTTAAATTGGTCATTACAACCCTTTAGTCAGGATTAGTGCTTATCGCACTATTCATATTGTATGTGTTAATTTTATCCGTGAGCCTACAGTTTAATATTGATTCCGAATAACATATTTTTTAAGAAACTTTTCATAGTAATTTTATTTACTCTACTAGTTTTTGCCAGCAGTCTGTTGAAAGAAAGTCTCCGAAACTAACGCATTGTAATAAACAAAATTGAAGAAAATTATTGAAAGTATTGCAAATTATCAAGAACTGTTGATGTTTTACTAAGCAACTCCATCTTTCTATCGGTTTGCGTTTTTTTTTTGTGCTACAACTTCATTAATCAAGTCTCTTCAACTGATAAGATGATTAGTATACTATAGCAGAATCTAGAATGATAGGGTTTGCACCTTTCCTCTGAGTAGATTTCTGGGAAAAGCTCTGAGAGTAAATAAAAATTGGAATGAAAAGTTTTTCAAAAATCTGTCATTCAGAGTCGACTTTACACTGTAGATCCCACCATTCGTTTATAAAATTAACACACACAACATAAGTGCTGTGAGAAGCTAGGTCGTATTCCTGACTGACTACATACATACATATTTTGGGAATTATGGGTATGTATTGGGTTGTTGGATTGGATACAGCTACACCCAAAACTACATAGGAATTTTATTGATTGAGTTGTACTTTTTTCTAAAAGGTGGGATGTTCATTCCTAATGCTATCATCTGTGTGTGGCCAGTGGACTTTCTGAATGAATTATGTGAAAATGAATTAAAGTCACTTTATATTTAAAATTAAAAAGAAAAACTGTGATAATTTTTTTTTGTCTTATCTCATACTCCAATGTTTGGTATTTGGAATGTTTGGTATTACAGACACGTATTTTAACTACTAAACCCCCTCATTTATGTAAACTTTCAAAAGTATGTATTCTCTGAGTAAATAAAATTAGAAATTTAGGTTCTTTATAAAGCAAATGTTGGAATTCGGACAGGAAGAAGGAGATCATATGCCACTTATTGTGTCACTGCCTTTAATTTGCATGAACGTGAGCGAGAGTATTGACTACTTATCTGACGAGAGTATTGACTACTTTTCTTTTAAAATGATATAAAGGATATTGGCCGATACATATGAGAGTCTGTGTGGAATTGACAGAACTATCTGAAGTTAGGATAAACGCAGTAGTTCGCTGTATGAGAGAATATGGACTAGAAAACTCTTCCCATTGTTGTTCAAAAACATCTTTTTATTTGTATTGAATATGTAATAACAAATCTAACCTATCGCTTTAGTTGGTTTTAATCATAATTTGTTCTTGTTTTGAAATGTAAATATTCGAAGTCGAACTATAATTTCGAAAAATTCGAAATTCTAAATCTTAAAATTCGAAAAATGGACTCAAAAAAGCTTCGAGATTCCAAACAATAGAATGGAAATTTTTATTTTCGAAATTAGAAGATGTAAATAAGTTTGGAAATAAGAAGTTAGTGAGAGATAATTTAGATTAAAATTATTAAAAAATTAAAATCAGAAAATGAAAATTTTGCACATTTTAAAATTTCCAATAATAAAAATAATAATAATAATAGGAGGAAACTATGTTCAGTAAAAGATTAAAATTTAAAAATTAAAAAAAAAATTTTTTTTTTTTTATTTTTGTAAATAAATAATTATTTTTTTTTATTTCGAGTTTTAAAGAGATTTCTATTTTTAGAAAAAATTTATTTTTTTAATAATTTGAATTAAAAAAAAATAAGCTATTTTTAAAATTAAAAGACGGTTTTAAATTCAGTATTAAAAATATTAAGAATGTGATTTGTGCTTGAAAACCTTTTAAAAGATTAATTCTGAATAAATTAAAATAAAAAAAGTTTTTTGATTTATAATATCATAAAAAATATGATTCTGTGAAAGAAAAATCTTGTCAAAAAAGTTATTTTTTATTATTTTTTTTTTATTTTTTTAATAAAAAAAAATTAATTTTATTTTTATTTAATTTTTTTTTGTAGTTTTAAAGATATTAGAACAAAGGAAAAAGGTCATGTTTTATTTAAATTTAGTTTTAAAATTATGTAATTCCTTTTTATATCATAAATTAAAATAAAAAAAAAAGTTTTCTTCAAGTTTCAAAAACATTAAAAATTTATTTTCGTGTGCACAAACGATTTTGAACAAAAATTATTTAAAAAACCGTTATTTTTTACTGTCTTAAAATTATCAAATTTGAATATTTAAACGAATTTATAACTTTTCATATTCAAAGAATTATTTTTATGTTTGAAATGAAAAGTCTTTTATTTATTTTTTTTTGCGTATTTTTAACTCTTTTTCTACGTAACTCACCCTTATCATTTTGCTTAATTAATTTTTTTGTAATTTTAACTGCCTTATTAGGCGATAATTGCACTAATTCTGTGCCCGATTTCGATAGAACATCTTTAATCCAATTTTGTTCTTTGGGCCAAGATTTCGATGCTGACGCCTTTGTAATAGACGTCGAGGATTCGGACATTTTTTTTGTTTAGTTTACAAAAACAAAAACAAAAAAAAAACAAAATGAAAAATTTATGCCATAAGATAATATTGCCAATAATCAGTCACATTAAATAGTACTTTTCAGTCTTCAAAAATGTTCCTTCAAAAGGGGATGAAAAAATAAAAAACAAAAACAGTCTTTAATTTTGTAACCCCATAAGAATTTATTTATTTTTATTATTAATAATTTTACACTAATATTTTGGTTTTCTTTAAAATAATTTGTTTTTTAATATGTTTTTTTA
>QOCX01006997.1:0-10251 GCA_005959815.1 Sarcophaga bullata
GCATGAGAAGTTTTCAAAAAGTGTAAGTGAACGTTCAAGAATTTAGGTTAGGTTAGGTTAGGTTGAAGTGGTAGCTTTGATTACCAAAGCTCACTTGGCACGCATAGCGGCTCGTTGTGATGTCACAGACAAGTGCAGCCCCTGTACTGATCAAATTCCACCAATTTAATCGAAAAAGTTGGGCAGCACAGGGGCTGCACATTAAAGCGAATATTCGCGCTTTATGCTGAAAACTAACCTGAAAATTTAATAAAAGAAGCCACATGCTTGATACCAATGGATGATAACTCCGTTAAGCGGACAAAGAATAGAGAGCTAAATAACCTTAATCGGCATCCCGCAAGAGAGAAGCATTTACAAAAAAGTGGATAACAGTTTCCACTTCTTCAGCAGATCCACACCCGCGGCAGAAGTATTTATATGGGATCTGCAGTCTTCAGCTTGTCTTTCCATAACGCAATGACCTGTAAGTATGGCCAATGTTTGAGTAGTTGATTGGTATAGCTTCTATCCATGGGCCAAGTGAGTCTGTTAGTGAAGGAGCAAGATTCCTCATTGACCCATGATAGGTTGGATTTCCCGAAGAATATTCGCCTATTGCCAACTTAACCTATTTATCGCTGGAAGCATTCGAAAACCTTCTTTTGTCTAGTTACCGCCTAGATATGTGCGAAAAAGTGCTCGGAAACTATCTCAGAAGGATCGATTGCTGCAACCAATGACGTCATATTTCGCACATCATAGTAAAGTCGCAGCAGTACAATAAAATAACTGTAAAATATATCACAATTTATAAAAAAAAGCACACTGAGTCGACTTTCAACAGATGGAAACCGTGGTCATGGGTGGAAACCAAGCATAAATCATGGGTGATGTGAGAAGCTATGCCGAAGGGTTAAAATGGTCAGTAATGTATAAGCGTTCAATTCTTTTGTTGGTACTTATAACCCGTTAAATAGTCCGGAAATTGTAAGTAGTATATTGGCTTATTAGACGCAAACCCAAGGTGCCAACCTTAGCTCAGACATATCGAGCCAAACGAAATATAAAAAAAAGATTTCCACGGCGACTTCCTCTTTGCAGTTTTCTGGCAAGAGACTTTGACAGCAAATAAATTTCGACTTTAAACTGAAGGTCTTGCCAATCATGCATTAAATAACACATACATCATGGGTGATGTGAGAAGCTAGGTTGCAATCTTGACTAAAAGGGTTGTAATAACCTATGATGTAAGTTAAGTAAGCAAATAAATCTTATAAATTTACAACACTTGCCTTTGCTTTCACAATTTTCCTTTCGTAATTCAATTTTTTTTAAGTCATACCTCTAGCCGGTATGGCCAGATATGGCTGCACCGAATTTTATTACTTGGCATAGTGTTTTCCAAAAAGTACCGTAATAAATCACTATTGCTTTCGTTTCCATTAAGCAAAATATGTATTTGAGCTTGGAAAAAACAACTACAAAAGCAACTCAAGTAGAAGGAGACAGAGACAGAGAGAGAATGAGAGAGAGAGAGACATGAGCTAGGCAATACATTTTTGTTTAAACAACAACTTTATAGGCAACACTAGTATGATACGAGCTTCCAAGTAATGTCAGTTTGGTCGAAGAAGGGGGAAGCAATGGAGCAGAGGCTTTTAAACATATGTAAAGTTGCTGGCATCATGTGCCTGACATCCGTTTGCTGTTAAAATCGTATAATTTTCGCTTCGTTTTACTTCTTCTTCTTCTTCTTCTTCTTCTTACTGTTTTGCCTCTTCTTAATGGTCATGCTGGCCGTTAGTCTTTTGGTTTTTTTCTGTTGTTTTTTATGGGATTTCTTGCTTATGATCACATCGTTTTTTTTTTCACTTTTTTTTTCATCTTAACGGTTGCTTACACCCCAAAAAATTGAAAATGAAAGTGTCCGTAAGAGTAGTGCACTTTTGTAGTGCATTTTAAGCATTTTGTTGTTGTTGTTGTTGGTTTTCATTTCATTTCTTGCTTTTCTTTGGGGGTTTTTTTTCCTTTGTTTTGTTTTTCATAACCGAGTCACATATTGTACAAAGACTTGTAATCTTTTGTTGTGTTCAGCCATTTAATTGTAATAATGTACTGTTATAGACCGGTTTTGGACAATGGTCAACAAAATTTGTTTAGATTGCAGTCAAAATCAAGTGCAGAGATGACAATTCAACAGAGAAAGAGAGAGAGAAAGAGAGAGAGAGAGAGAGAGTGAGGCTGTTTGAGATGTGCGTTGTTGCAAAGTATGGTGTTTAGCAATGAATTCTAGCTTTAACAGTTATATTTGGACAAGGTGGAAATTTTGTATGGCTGAATTTCGGGTTAATAATCACTTTCATTGGTACTTACGAAATGAAGTATAACTGAGAATTAAAAAACTATTTTTACTAAGCTTTATCACTTTTAAGGCAAAAGGACAATTTAAAAGCGGTAATATGGTCAAAGGTTAGAAAACAATGCTAATTCGATTTTACTTACTTGTTTCATTGATCATTACAATCAAGCTACTCGCATCACACATGTTACGAGTACATGAGTGGTAGTTCATGACTGGCGGGTCTTACAATTAAACATCGACTCCGAACAAGAGACTTTTCATGCTAATTTTATTTGTTCTCAGAAGTTTTTCCAAAAGACTACTCAGAGTAAATCGCCGAAATTAAGATTTTGTTTGCATTTCGTTTTGTTCGACACGTTTGAGTTGGGGTTTGAACTATGGGTTCTTGTCTAATTCGATCAATTTTGCCAAATTGATTTTGGTTTATAACTGCTAAGGCATACAAACTGTTGTTTTACACGATAAGGACGTAGATGTGTAAAGTCAGAGGGAAAATATTAAAGAATTCCTTTGGTCTTCTAAAAAGTAAAATTCCTGATCTAGTGCTGTGTGATGGTTTGAAAAATTTCAAATCCATCCGTATTATCCCTTCTCGTCGTACGCCCTTATTACATATTGAGTTTACACTATACTAACCACTCTCTTCGACACCAAAACATAACATATAATACGACTTGTGTGATCGTGTAAGCGTCCCTTTAATAATAAAGTTTTACTTCTTCCATTTTTGTGCCATTTATCGCATTTTTTTGATGTAGTGCTAAGGAACTTAGCCGAACTTGATCTCTTTCGCAATAAATGTGTCATTGTCTGGCCTTCCTATACTGTTTTTGATGTTATATTATGTCATATTATGCCATAATTATGGATAATTGGGCTTCCTGGATACATTATTTAGAGTTATCTGCGTACTTTCAGTAAGGAATTTTGTGTTCAAGTACACAACTGCTGCCTGAAGATGGTAGTTGGGGTTAACATTAATCACTGCCTCATGGGTGTGCAGCTGTTTCTTCCATGTATTGGTATTGAAATCGCCAGAAATGATGTGCAGGTGGATGAAATTCGCTTCATCTTTTTTTGCTCCACTTTGTATATAATTAGAGCAAATTTCTTGGAAAGATTCTTGCTGATCGAATTAGACGACTTGACACCAATGAATTCTGGCAGACAAAGCATTTTTATAAAAATCTCAAACTTCAACGATTTGATTGTGATTGATTGGTTTATTCGTAATATGTTGGATTAGAGTCTAAATCAAGCTGATATCCTATAGGAGCAGCAATCTTGTTCGATTACGAATTTTACAAACAATATCGATTGATAATGGAATGGCAAAATTAATTATAACGGACAAGTGAGGCATATAACGGTGATATCTCAATTGTATTCTAACAATTCTTTAGTCAATTAACAGGGGTTAGGAAAGATGCAACTTTAGAGCGAACGTCATTAAGAAAGATAAGAAAGTAGTTTTTATTGGTCGCACTAAAATTAGGTTTTTTTTCGGTGGGTATTGGTAGGTGATCTCTATGAAGTCGCTGTAGTCTAGTAGAAGTGGGTTGGCTTTTTAGACGGGAGGCCACGATTCAAGTCCCAAGTCCGACATATCCATCACAACCAATATGAAAAAATAATTTTTTCTGGCAAAAACTCTCAAGTCTATCATTCGGGAGTCGACCATTAAACTGTAGGTACCGCTATTCGTGGATCTCAATCCTTACTGAATGGTTGTAAGGACCAATTTATGTTTGAAAGTGTTCAAACTCCATCTCCGACTTGTCTAACAAAAATGAAATATGAAAACAATGACGACTTTCTGGCAAAAAACTCTGAGAGTAAATGATATTAATTTGAAATGTTTTCGAATCTGTTATTCGGAATCGAGGTTACACAGTAGGTTCCGATAAAATTAACACACAATATGAGAAGCTAGGTTGTAATTCTGACTAAATGGTTGTAATGACCATCTATGTAAGAGAATGTATTACAGTTGAACTGCTAAAGATATGTATATACAAGTATAGGAATATAATTTAAGTATTTGCCGAAAAAACAATCGAGTTGTTTTATGAAATTTAAATGCTTACTTCATCAAATTGTTTAAATTTAAGCATTGAAAGGCTTGTGCAAAATTAAAAATAAAAACTTTTACATCTCAAAGGAGTTCTAAGTTCTTTTGGCGTCTAATATTATTATTTTAAAGCTTACTTTTCTAATTTTTTTTTAATTAAAAAATAGTTTTTAATCTAATAAGCCGATCAAGTCACTTTATAAGAAAAAACTTTAATTACGTTGTAGAATTTTATATGAGAACATATGAAATATTGTAATCACTTTTAGGCATAACATGACTTGGATTAAATAAAAAAACAACAAAAAAAAAATTATTTTTTAATTCCTTTTCTTGTCATAAAAATATCTCAAGGTTAAGCGGCTTACATATAACATATGAAATTGAAGTATAAAAAATAAACAAATTAAAATTTTATTTCAGCAATTTATGTAACATTATTGAACTATTATTAAAGAAAAGAAAAGAAAAAAAAAAACAATTTTTTTTTTAAAAAAAATTTCATTTAATGGAGGCACAACAATGTATCCCCCCCCCCATATGCTGTGTGTTGTATTGTTTGTTAAACAAAATTTATAATTACAATGCGATGACATTGAAATTTTTGATTTGATTTTCGTTTTTAAATACATTTTCTGGATTGTATTAAACAATTGAAATGAATTAATTTTTTTTTGTAATGAAATCAAAAAATAAAAACAAAAAATCATCAAACTTACCATAAAATAATGGAAACAAGGTATACAAAGAAATACAGGCCTATTTCAAAAGTAATCTCTGCAAAAGAAAGAAAGAAAGAAAAGAAAAAAAGAATGGTTTTTTTTTTATTAATTAATTAAATGAATAATGAATATTAATAATCTTTGATTTATTTGCGATTGGGTTTTCATAAATAAAATTAAATTTTAAAAATATTTTTCTAAAGTCATTTCATATTTCAAAACTTTTCATTGAAATGCAGATTTTTGTGGCAAATTTTTGCAACATTTCATATCGGCCCAGTTTAAATCAGTTTATGGCCTTTTGTTTGTGATATACATACGTACATATTTCATCATTTTTTAGCTCTTAAGGCACGCGATTTGACCCTAAAAACAATTTCATTGCTGTGAAAGGCCAACTTTTGAAAGTGGGTACATAATTATGTCCAGTACTGTACAGTACATATAAAAAATGTGGGAACATAAGACTGAATATAAAAGAAGTTTGAGGATCTTACACCATTAATCACATAAAAGGAATAATATTTTCATCAAATATCCTACGAAAATGAAGCCAGAATTGATGGTGATAGTGAACAGAAGTCGTCATAGTCTAGTAGGTAGTGTGTTGACTTACTTTTCTCCGAGGAAAAAAATATTTCTTCTTGAAAACCTTCATTTGTCATGTTACCGCCCAAGTTATTTGCGAAAAAATCTCAGAAACAATCTCAGAAGGATAGATTGCTACAACCAATGACGTTATATTTCGCACATCATGGTCAGAAGTCGCAGAAGTACAATAAAAAAGCTAGAAAACATATCACACTTTATAAAACAAGAGCACTGAGTCAACTTTAAACAAATGGAACCTGCCGTCATGGATAGAAACAAAGCATAAAACATGGGTGATGTATGAAACTGGGCCGTAAACCTGTCCAAAAGGTTCTAATGGTCAGTAATGAATAAGCATTCTCTTCTTTTAGTCTTTAAAATCTGGTAAATAAGAAAGTCGCCGTAGTCTAGTAGGTATTATGTTGTTTTATTAGACGTAAAGCCACGGTTCAAACCCCAGACAACAAAACGAAATATGAAAAAATATTTCTTCGGCGAATTCCTCTCAGCAGGCTACTGCGAGTAAATAAAATTTTCAAAATTCTCAAATCTTTCATTCTTAAACGACATTAAACTGTAGATTCTGCCACTATTAGTTGGAATTAACACACACAACATAGGTGGTATAAGAATATGGGTTGTTGTCCTAACTAATAGGTTTTAATAACCAATTAATTATGTAAGTAAGGAGCCGTAATAGCACAAATAGTCAAATACCATCAAAAATAATACGAAGAGTAAAAATACAATTGCATTAGAAGACCGAGCAGACGTGGCATACAATATTTGTTGAGCCAGAACAATGTGCATAGTAAGTTATGTTTATAACTGCAGCTCTGTGGATGTCGTATGGTCTGTTGCTATGCCAACAAAATATCAACTTTTGAAACATTGGAAGCCAATATTGAAATCATCGTTAGAATCATATGGCCAGATTAGATAGGAAACAGTATTCAAACATTGCGAAGTCGTCGTATTCTAGTAAATAGTGTGTTGGTTTGTTAGACGTAAGGTCACGGTTCATACCCCAGGCCAGACATCGTAACGAAAATATGAAAAAATATTTCTTCGGCAACTTTCTCTCATCAAAACAAAAACGCCGTGAGTAAATATGAAAATTTCTCAAATCTGTCGTTCGGAGTCAACATTAAACTGCAGGTTCCGTCTTATGGAATAAAATAAACACACACAACATCAGTGATGTGAAAAGCTGGGTTGTAATCCTAACAAATCCTAAGAAGTAATCTATTAGCTAGTGTGTTGGCTTGTTAGACGTAATGTCATGGTTCAAACCCCAGGCCAGACATCAAAACGAAAAAATGAAAAAAAAATTTCTTTGGTGACTTCCTCTCAGCAGCAAAATGCCTGAGACGCAACCAACACCAGTGGGTTGTAGTAGGTTGTTGTCCAGACTAAATTATTGTAATGACCAGTTAAATAAGAAAGTAAGTAACAATCTGAGGTAAACTCTTTCTCTGTTTTTGTAATTGTTCTAGACTTTCTTGTCTGAGAGACACAATCTTGTCTACTAGTCAGTCATCAGTATTATAACTGACAGTCATTCTACTAAATTATTAAGAAACTTAAATGATTTTAATTAGTAATCATATGCCTATTAATAAACGTCAATTAAATTTAGGTTAATGGTAACACACTGCCCCCATATTAAATATTTTTAAATGCAATATGCGACCCTCATTTTGGAGATTTTTGTGTAAGATTTTTTGAAATTTCTTACACAAATAATTACGAAATGAAATGATTTCAGTATTAAATGAGTTTAAATGTGAATGCAATAATATCATACGCTTATATATTGTATCTCTGTATGATTATTTTGTTTTCTGTTAATGATTATGGCTTTTCTTTACCAACCTACTAACAAAAAAAAAAAAGCGACTAAACGACGTTGAAAATTTCTGCTCTACTTAATTACAAATTCATCACCATGTCAGTAGAGATTCAACACAAAACATCATTAAGCAACAAATAATAAAGAAAACTAATAAATAATTACAAACAACAACACAACAACCCACAATAATAATAATAAACTTCAAAAAGCAACAATTATTATCAAAGTAGTCAGCAACAAAGTAGTTGCTTCAACAAAATATTTAACAAATCAACGTCGTCTCAATGATACAACAATTTGAAGTGGCAATACAAAATGAAAAAAAACAACAACAACAGAAGAAAAAATAATTGCAACACCTTGTGCTCTTTCTATTAGCCACCTTAGATAAGACGTCTGCCCCGGTATCTAATGCAAATGCTTGATGTTTGTTACAGTGGCAGAGTCCTCCAAACATAAACACCCACTAAGCGGCATAAATAATCAAGATATAAGCCACCGTAAATTAAGGTGCAACAAAGCGTTGCAATCTTAAATAGAAATCTGTTGCTATTCAGTCTTCATAGCAAAGAGAGAGAGAGAGAGAAATAGGGGAATGTATTGCAAAAAATTTATGGAAATTGGGATAAAGGGGATGTTGGTTATTTCTGCTTAACAAGGTTAATGTTAATAATTAATTAAACGGTAATTAATTGTAATTAAAATAATCGCTTACTTAGTCAGCATTGAAAAATATTTGTTTGTGATTTATTTCAAGATAAAGAGCAAGAACGAGAGATAACTGGAAACGAAGTTCTTTGACATTCAAACCTTAAACAGTACAATGAAAAAAAAAACAAAAGACTTAAGACACAAACTTTGTGAATTTAAAAGAAATTTTTTTTTAAATGCAATTTAAAATCGCCTAAAAGCTTATTGATATTACGGATTGATTGCAGCAATTGATAATTTTGGCATAATTTTCAATCTGTTTGCCAGGCATTTGGAACAGTATTTTGGTAATAATTTAATGAATGTTTGTATCTAAATACTAGAGTGTTACAATATTAGGGTGATATCTGCATAAACATGATCTTTGAAGTATCTTTACAAAAAGAAAGTCCAAGATCTTAATGTCCAATTCACATTGGCAATACGTTAAATTATTCTTTCTCGAAACTCTTCATGTAATAAAGTCATTATAGGTCTTATTGTGTGGCTCATGACATTGTCGTGTAACACCCAGTTTACAATCCTAAATTGCAGGCTTAAATAAACGTCAATTGTTATACGGCCAAGTTGCTCGGCGAATTTAAAAGATAACTTTCGAACATACTTCCCACTTATATAACTTCAAACCATAATGCGCATAAAAGAGTCAAATTCCTTGGATGCACACAATCATTTAATATGGAGGCAGTGTGTTACCATTAACCTCAATTTAATTGACTTTTATTAATAGGCGCATGATTATGAATTAAATCACTTCATTTTCTCAATACCTTAGTAGAATGACTGTCAGTTATAACATTGATGACTAGTTCAAGTTTGGCTTGAATTGTGATGGCATGATGATTTATAGCCAAGACAGTCTAAAATAGTGACAAAAACGTGTTACTTACATACATACATACATACGTAATTGGTCATTACAACTTTTGAGTGAGGATTCGAACCCAGATTCTCACACCACACATTTTGACGTCGCATCAGAACAACAGATTCTTGAGAAACTATTCATAGTGATTTCATTTAGTTTGAGTTTCTGCAAGAAGAGGGCAGAGAGAAAGATTTGCTAGTGAGATGCTGTCGCCGAAGAAATATTTTTCCATATTTCGGTTTGTTCAACGGGCTGGGGTATGAACTGATGTTTGAACTGTGGCCTCATGTTTAATAAGCCAATACAATACCTATTAGACTACGGCGGCTACCAATCCTTCAATCAGGATTATGGTCATTCAATACACAACTAACCTATAATTTTATATCGATGCCAAATGACATTTTTTGAAAATCTTTTTCAATTATTTGCTCTCAGAGTTTTTGCCAGAACACTGCTACGTGGAGGTTGTCAAAAGGAATATTTTTTGTCAGGATTTCTGAGCTGAGGATTGATCTCTCGAAGTCTAGTGAACAAACTACCAAACTTTGATTTCAAGAAGAATTATATATTCGATCCACGGTCACCTTTTTTTAGCAAAGAAAGGAAATGAAAAATAGAACACTAGGTTGATAGGTTGATGAATGACTTAGAAAGCCTTTTTTACCAGAGAAGTTTAACATAATTTTTGATGATTAAAGGGCAGTGATTTATTTTTGTCTCTTTCTAACATTCATTTACAATATACCAGAAGAAGGTGGAGAAGAGAAATTGAAGCCGAAGTAAGCTGAGAATAAGGAAATTATATGAATTCGGAAGGAACTTATGTCTAGCAGTGTAGAAAAATGAAATCAAGAAAGTAAAAAATACTTGAGAGATAATCGATTACGATTTACGGGCCAGTTGCAATAATTTTTTTGATTTTGATTTTAATTCATTACCTAACAAAACCCTTTTATTTCAATGACAAACAATTCACTATAAAATTTTATCGATTTATTGATTATCGATTTCTATACATAAATCAAATACTTTACAGCAATAATAAATCAAACACAGTGTCATGTATGATCTATTATGAACTCCTTG
>QOCX01006999.1:0-10629 GCA_005959815.1 Sarcophaga bullata
TTTCAACCATTTCGAACTAAGTTTTGCAAGACATTTTAAACATTTTGGAGTCCGTTTTCTAGTTTTTTTTTAATTTAAATAATTATTTTTTAACATATTGAGGAGAATATATTTTGTTCAGTATTTCTCTTAAAAACGGAGGTGTCTAGAACATGCAGCTGACATGGAGTCGCGCACCATTACAGATCAAAGCATCATTTTCATTGAGTCTAACTATATTTAACCTCTCCACTTTGGTTTCTTTATAAATAGCAGCAATGTTAAGTAAAAAAATCTTTTTTTCATTGTTTCCTGACGTTGGAGATAGGATTTTACAATTTGCTTCATATAAGTGAAATGTGTTTCTCAACAAGTTATCAAGATGGTATGTACGGTCTAAATATAATCATTACAAATTCACAAAATTCTTTAACCCTTTGCACCCGAACGGCGCCTGAGAGGCGCTAGTACTATTCATGATAATATGTTTTTTGAGATTACATCGGTATATGGGGGGTACTTAGATCCCTCAGTCCGAACACGTAAAATCGTAGTAAAATTTTTGGTGCACAGTTAAGTCTCTTTCAAGCTGGCCTCGCCCGGAAATTCTTTCGAGATGCCAACCTATCTTGGGTCAATGAGGAGTCCTGCTCCACCGCTAGGCTCACTTGGCCGTCAATGGATAGATGGCTTAGCAACCAGTTACTTGGACTTGGTCGTAATGTCATCTCGAGCACAGTGGCCACGATCATTTGTTATGGGAAGACACGCGGAAAGAATGCAGCTCCCATTTAACGACTTCTGCAGTGGGTGAAGATCGCTGAGGACGAGTAGACTGTTATCTACTTTCTTTGTAATGCCATCCGTTGCGAGGTGCAGATATATAGGTTATTTGGCTCTCCAATTCTTGTCAGCCTGACGAATATATCGTAGATTGATGTCAAGGATATAGTTATCACTCTAACCTAACCTAACGTAAGTGAAAATACTGATAAGCAAAATCGAAAGTATTTTTTATTAAAATTACTAAAAATGGTTCGGGTGCAAAGGGTTAATGCAGTGTAGTACAGCTAAAAATACAGGGTTATGTACTATCATTTCTATTGTTCAATTATGTCCTTAATGCATTACTATCCATAGCAATAACACACACAGGCGAACAATCGTTTGGGAACTAGAACGTCTTGTAAGGATTAAATTAAGCGGTTGATATTTGCTTCTTACGAAATACAATCACCGATATGCAGTCAACTCTACATTACGTACAGGAAGCTTCACAACTAGCTGAGTTGAAAATAAATCTAAGCAAATCAAAATCGCTACGGTTTAATAAAATTATAGAAAAAGTTGATGTTGAAGTTTAAGAAAGTTTTATTAAACCAATGAATTAATTAAAACCACTTCTCTTCTACTAATAATAAAAGTTTTGCTTAGTTTCCATCAACATTGATTAGCCATGATACTGCAATTTGTTTTGTGTTTCGAAGTTCATTTCAAATATAAAATTATTGATTCGAACTTGATATTTAAAAGCAATTGAGCAAAATTATTAACACGATTTCTATGTGAAATTGAAAGTCGGCCTGGTAAATTGCAATAGTTTGATGTATTGAATTAAAAAGAAAAGAAAGAAAAACAACAAATTAACATAAAACCATGTTGATTTCATTAGTGCATGACTTTTTTTTTGTTTTTGTAAAAAGTATTTAAAAACAGAATTATAAATAAAACATCATGATTTTCCATAAACAATAATTCAATACAAAAACAAAAAAAAAAAACATTACTTGCTTATTTGCTATCTTGGTAATAAAAGAATAAAAATTGTATAATTTTTTATTGGAAATAAATTTGTTTATTCTTATCGATTCGACTCTATTAAGAATTAATGAAAATTATGTACAATTGTTTGGGTTCTTTGGTTACAGACGTATTGCAACTAAAACTATTTTGAAAACGAAATGAAATCGAGGCCATTGAGAGGGTACAACGATGTTTGCGTTTTTCAGATATACACGTTCGTTCTCTAGCACATAGTATATTTCTTGAATAAGGTACAAATTATATAGAATCAGTATATGTGTATGTGCATACGTTTCGTATGATAAGATTGTACAAATATGAAGTAATATTGAAACGATACGTTATTATAAGGAATATGACTTAATGTACGCGGCATGTTTTATTTCTTCATATAATTAGAAAAAGAAAAAATGATAAAAAAAGAGCATTTTTTAAACAAATTTCTACCGGTATGTTGTGTTTTTTTTCCACCTTTTCGAGATAAGATTGAATACAATGCGTTCAAGTATTTTTTGTAATTAATCACTGGTATTTCAGAAAAACAGAAAACGCATGCTGAAAAAATAAATATTCCATGTTGATTACTTTTTAGGATATTCTATTAAGCACGTGAAACTGACAAAAATTCTTATTCAATAAAATAATTGCAAACGCAGGAAGGTACAATAATATCGAAAACCCAATAAATAGGCCGGCTAAAAACTAGGACTTTTTTAGGCGAGAAATTGGAACAAGTAGAACATTGTGGACAAATTAAGTCCACAAAATATTTGAAAATCTAATACTAAATCAATCAAAATCAAAAGAAACACTTTTAAGTCAAACATTTTGGCGAAACTTGGTTAACATTATTTAAATTTCATTGCAAAGCTGAATTTCTATTAATAGCTGTTTGCTTAACACAATCGGCAAATTATGAAAAATATTTAAAATTCATTTGTTTATTTATATTGATTTTAAATGAATTGAATTCTTAATATTGTAAATAAACTACGCAATTGTAAGTTTATATTCGAAAGAACTGAAAGAAAATCAACCTGTTTAGAGTTTAATAGAAGGCAAAGATTTGTAAAGATTTCAAGATAAATTTGCTAAAAAATTTTCCTTGCATTTAAAAAAATTAAATGTTATGTCAGTGTTATTTAACAAGAAAAAAAAAACATTGTATTAAAGAAAAATAACACAAACTAGTTTTACTTTCATTAATTGAGAAGAAAATCCAGTACAAAAAAAGCAATAAAACAAAAAGTTAAAAAAATGTATGGTGGTATGACTATTGCGTGCTTTTCGGTTAATACTTAAAACAGAGTTTAATAAAAGATTAATACAAGTTTTTTGTTATTTCATTTTTAGATTGCGTGGATAACTTGGATAAATAAATATCAAAAGAGAAAAAAAATTAAACAAAAAAACTTAATAGATAAAATAAACAAACAAATAATAAATAAACGGACAAAAACAAAACTTAAATTAATAATCAAGAAAATATTGAATCATCTTTTTAAACATTTTGAAAATTTATTTTAGCTTAATATAAAAGGAGAGAAACTCAAACGACAATTTAATGAAATTAAAATCTAGTTTCGCATATAATTGAAGGCCTTATTTAGATAACTGAAGACTGATCGCATTCAGGTCAAACATGCATCGTTTTTTAAAACAACTTATAGGTGTTTGATTGGAATGAATTTTCTATAAAAATGTGAAAAATTATGGACAGGTTCCCCCCAGTAAGCGGATCGCATCGCAAAGATACCCGTTTATGGTTGATTTCTTCAGATAAATCTAACTAGTAACAACGGGAAAGATTTATAGACATGATTACCGAAAATTCTACAAAATACTCAGCAGAATTTTCTGATCGCTTTAAGTAAATCCAGGCGAAATCAAAACGAAAATATGAAAATATTCTTCGGCGACTTCCTCTCAAGCAGATTTCTGGCAAAAAATTCGAGAGTAAAAAGTTGCTATGAAAGTTTCTCAAAAATATGTCGTTGGAGTCGACTTTAGACTGTAGTCCCCTCACTCATGTATAAAATTAACGCACTCAACATGAGTGGTGTGAGAAGGAGAAGCTAGGTCATGATCCTGACTGAAGGGTTGTAATTACTAATTATGTTATGTAGAACAAAACTATGAGAAACATTTGTTTGAATAGAAAGTCTATTTTCTCTGCTGTCTCCTATAACTGATCGAAATTAAGTTACATAAGGTGAGGTGTAGACAAATAGATCCTTCATAAGAAAAAAAATAATGGTTTTCTTTTTACTACAATTTCCTTGTATCGTATTTTAAGCATCTCCTTTTTAGCATAACATAAAAAGAAAAATGTTAAAAAGTTTATAAATCCTAATGTGATTATTATTAATATTCGCTTACAAACATACTTATTTATAAATGTATGTATTTAATCCCAATTAGAATCATCTACATACACACTTCTTTCTATATTTATGACGATGATTTCAATTACAAATTTTTTCCTATCACGTTTAACTTAATGAACTTTCACTTTCACCCGTTTGCTAAGTTAAGTGGAATGCAGTAAAAGCAGCAACAGTAACAATAATGACAGCAACAACAACAATAACAACATTATACTATATAATGAAAATCTTTGGAAGAGTCAGTCAGTCTTTATAGCTTTTAATATAGCGACAATGTAAAAGTATCAAGAAATAAAAAAGAAAGAAAGAAAACAAAAACATGCTACATTAGAAAAACAAGGCATGTATACTCAATACTCTGAGTATAAAGCCACAATATTTAGGTCAAACTGCATGAAATGCATAACAATCATAAACATTTAGTTGGTGCGCTGGCTCGGTAATGCTTGTCAAAACTGTTAGCTCTTACTGAACCTCTCTCATTGCAAACTACATTTTGCTGTGGCATGTACTACTCTCACAGAAACTTGAAATTAAAAGATGATGTTTAAAAGCTACTAGCTGACTGACTGACTGATTTCGGCCTTTGGTTTACTATTTACTAAAGTTTTTAAAGTTCAAAATAAGTTTTAATAATGATTCTAAACAAAATTTCTAGCATTTAACAGCAGTTTGAATTGAAACGATGACGCATCACCAAAGTCTTAGTAAATAAACTTTGTGATGAATAAAAAAGATAAATAATAAAAAAGAGTAAAAAAAGAAGAAATATACATAAAACAATAAGAAAAAAAATAGCAAATACTGGTAATAAATAAAACACAACACTTTGCCACAACATTTGTGCATACGTATACATTCATATGCTGCTAAATATGACAACGAACCAACGATAAAAAGACAATAATATCTATGAAACTCTTACGTACACATGTACATATACATATAAAAGGAAATGTTATAAGAAACATTTTAAAGCAAAAGAAAATAATAACAGAAAAATAAATATTAAATTAAATTATGGAATGACACAACAAAAAACAGTCTTAAAATAGACCATAATTTTCATTTATGAGGATAAAATTAATAAAATTGTTTTCTAATGAATTTATAGATATACATACATACATACATATGTATGCATATAGATAGATAGATAGATAGATAAAAACAAGTTTTAATGAAAAAGGGGTAATTTCATGAGCAGTTCTTTTATTTAAGCTTATAAAATTTATTCACACAATATTATTGAAATTCAAAAACTTTATTTATTTAAAAAAATAATCATTTATATTTGAAAAAATAATTTTTTTTGTTGTGGAAAAGGTAACCTAAAACAATTAAAATCTAATTGGAACACTACAAAATTTTAAATAATAAAGCGAATGGTAAAAAAATAATTAAGGGAAAAGTGCTTCACAGTGATGTTTGCATTACAATTATATGGTAAACGTATGTCTAGAAAATTTTTCAATTTAATTTTTATTTTTATCCGTGGAATATGCAGTTTTTTTTACAAAACTATTCAAATTTTATAACAAATTAATTATTGTTTTATGCAGCCATTTTTAGGGCGGCATATAGCTTCGGGTGTGACCCAAAACCTTTACGCACTGTAAAAATATGGCCTGATAATGTGATCCGGGGCATTGGACCACTTATTATTTGCATCTATGTATTTTCTGATAGTCAAACTCTTTATATTCGTAGCAGTCTCGCGTACATTCATATACATTTCTTGCTACAGAGACGTTCTAGACCAGAACAAGCGCATTCTCATCTGAATGTGAAAATATGCGCATATCTTACGTTTTTTAAATACTTTTTCAGCCAAATATATCCATTGAATGTTGATGATAAGTTCAGATCAGATCCATCTGGGCAAAATTAAATCGGAAGCTGATCATTAAATTATTTAAACTGGATGGTAGGCACACAGTATCTATTCTCAAAGGTCATTGCGTAAAGGGTTGGCTTACAAACTTTTAGTTTGCTTTTCGGCTTAACCATAGGGCGCATTGTTTTAGATCTTTATTTCAAGACGAAAGATTAATGCCATCTGCGATAAAGAGTAGGTGTAAACTACAATTAAATTCTTAATCAATATGAAAACCTGCTCAAAACGTAGCTGACCCAATTTTTTATTTTGTATTTTGAATTAAAAAAAAAAAAACAAACTTTGTGGCAAACAAATTGTTGGAGTATAATCCAATAAATATTTCAAATCGACAAAAATTCTTTGCTGAACATTAGAATAACATACCATATGGTCACACATGCGCATCATGTATTAAAAACTTATCAAGCAGACTCAATACTATATTCTCCTCGAAAATAATGGCCTATCGAATAAAAATTTTTCGCGTAAAATAATTGTTAAATGCTGAATTTAGATAAAAAATAAAAATATTTTAATTAAATAGGTGAACAATTTAAAAGTATTGGGAGACATATAAAACTTTTACTGACTATTACACAAAAAGCAATTGAATTTTGTGTTTGTTATTCTAACAACGTATCGACTTTCTAGAAAAATTAAATAGCCATTCTATCTTGCCTGCTTCTTTCTGATGCCCTAATAAATGAACGAATTGAAAAATATTTTCTATTATTTAAAGTATCCACTGTGTGTATGTTTGCAATATTTTGCATCATCAGAAAGAGACGTGACAGTGAGGTGGCCGGAGGGTGCGCCATTCATCCAGGCAAAAACAGACCAGTTGGCTAAACATCAGTCATTAATGGCAACAGTGAGAGCAGCTAAAATGAATGTAAACAAGCAAAATTCTTGCAAGAGAAGGTGACGACATCAGCGGCAGCGATAGACGAAAAAGAAGAGTGATGTTGAAGAAAGAAGCGAAACGTGGTGAGGAGTAACAGGAAACCTGTTTTTATTTACTTTAACCATTAGAAAAAGAATCACCCCACCATATAGTAACAAAAGCTTTTACGATGAATGCGTTTTGTTTTTCTTTTTCAAGATACAAAAATTCAGGTACAACAATAAGAAACTATAAAAAATATGGAAAAATTTGTAAATTATTTAGACAAACGTAGAGAAGAAGACGTCAAACTAACAAGCAAACGTGAGTAATGCGACAAGAGATACAAAACTTGCTCGATACAGTCATAAATCGTAATGAATTGTTAGACATGAGCGGAGTTGGTGGCGATCTGAGCGCAGACATACAATTGCAACCGAAAATTAATAGGTATAAAAATATGAATTGTTGCAGCCTTATTTTTTTCAATCCAAATATTTTTATATATGTTTTTCTTTATAATATATATGTAAATATATTAATAATAATGCATATTTCTAATAATACCAACCAACCTTAATAATCAATTCAATTTCTGGCACGTCGCCATTAGATGTTCCATTAGTTTCTTGGTGTTCTTGATCCGACATATTTTTTAAGTTTCTTTTTTCCGATTTTTTCTCTTTTTTTGTTTTTAAGTTTTCAAGTGACGTTGTTGTTGTATCACACCACAATAAATTTCTTAATAATTCTANTTTTTTTTTTGTTTTTAAGTTTTCAAGTGACGTTGTTGTTGTATCACACCACAATAAATTTCTTAATAATTCTATTTATTTTTGCTTTTATTTGCACAACACTACAGTATTTGTGTTTTTGCTTCTTAAATAAATTGTTTAACTAAAACTAATATTTATTTTTGCGAATGTATAAAAAAAATAATACTCAAATTGCGAATATTGATTGCAAGACTTCTTCTATTCGCTCAAAGATACAAAAATTGTACAACTACTTCACAACACTACCGAAAAGAGAATAAACGAAATGCACAATGTAAGTTTAACAGCATTGCCAGCTCTACGAAACAAGATAAATAAAATAAAAAAGAAATAAAAACATTAATTGAAAATATATTTACAATTTTCTTCTTACTAAATTTTAATTATTTCTAGATATTTATTTACGCTTATTTTTTATTTATAAAATAATTTAATTTAAAAATTAATAAAATAAGTACGGCAGCTTTCAAGTAGAGCCTATAAAATGAGATTATAAAATTGTTATGATAAGCTTTAAGCACGATAAGAGCGAAAGAAATAGATATTTTCTTGGCAAATAAATTGCCACATGTTTTTCATTTAATATATTGCCACATTTTAATGTCAACAAGGAAGTTGCCAACATGAAAAATTTGAAATTAAGTTTGTTCGTTAGACACACACCCACGTAAGCGATTTTAATTTTCGCTTTGTGTGATGGTAGGTGGATGTGTGGCGCTGACGGTTGGGATGGTTTTTTATGGTTTAATTAGCGGTGGTTGGGAGGGTTCTGTAAAACTGAGTTGGTTAGTTCCTTCGCTATTAACTAAATCCACCAGACAGTCGTCTACGGACGGAAAGGAATCACCCACCATACATATTCAACAAATCCCCTTCCCACACCTTTCAACACGCAGAAAAAAAGATATGTTGAATTTTAGACAGGTGTATAAATTCGAAAGCAGCGAATAAAATAAAATCCACCACAAATAGCGTTACATCAAAATGTGCGGCATTATCATTTGGTTTGTCCTTATTGATGGTAAATTTTGTAGGTTTATGTATGGAATAAAATGATTTAACCGATTAGCAAAATTAATAATAAATATCCGTCATTGCCGACAGTGAAACCATATTTATACATCATTTCCAATAGAGGGTTTAGGCATGGAATAAATATAATGTAGTTTGTATTCTTTTAGGCGTAAACTTAACGAGCAAAACGTTCAGAAAGAAGTTGAAATAATTCGTGGATGGCTAAAAGGAGGAAAAAGTTTAATATATTACAAAAGTTTTGTACTCTCTGACCAAAGAAAAATAAAAAAGACTTTTCGGATAAGAAAGAATAAGTTGAGACATACAATCATGTACACAGTTAAACTTAAAGCAAAGAGAATTTATTAAAGAGCAACCTTTTTTAAATCACGTAGTTTGTTTGTTAGTGATTGTTTTTATTTTTATGTACACATAAAAAGGATAAAAAACTAACCACAAGTGAAATTGAGCAGAGTTATTGAACCTTGTATTTTAAACAACAATAAACAGCAAGGACTTCTTATACACAGCTGTTAAATAGAAAGGAAAAGCAAACAATTCTAAAAAAGGAAAGTAATAAATGATTAAAAAATTCTCGTTTATTACTCCGAGGTGATGTCCAATTGATTTGAAAGAGAAAAGCGCCAAGGATACTGTGAACAGGCGATGTACTTTTTATTGTCCTGTTGCTCTGATAAACATCAGTATAGTGTTAGATGGTCTGTCTCTGACCTACTGTTGTACCATAGAATGTAGGTCTCAAATTGCTCCACTCACTATTATGACATAGTTGTTTCGTTTGGAAAGACAAATAACGAGACACTCGATTTATCAGGATACGATTATCCTTCGTTTTGGATCTGCCTTGTTTCATTCTAATCAGAGGTCTCCATTGTTATGGTATTTACTACCGTATGCAACGTTCTTAAATCCATCAGAACGTCCTGAGCTGTTTTTAAATTCGTTTTATCGGCTTAAAATATGGTTGTCAGTTCAGTATGAGATTTAAGAATTAGATTTAATATTATATTTATTAATAGTTTGTTTGTTAATTTGTTTATTATATCATACTTTGATTACGAAAAAATCATTAAACCTATAAATTATTCACCTCTTTTGACAATACCGTTATCCAAAAAATAATCTGTCTCTCTTTATTCTCCTTCAATTTCCTAATTTTAATCAAAATAAGTTAAGAAGGTAGGGGGGATAACCTCATAAAATCAACTTTATGTGGAACTGTTCGAATATAAAAATAAGACAAGCTTTTTTCACTGCCGCTAACGCTGCCACAACTGTCAGGTACTCTATCTCTCATTTGAGATTCCGTTTTAGTTTGGTTTCTTATTTATTCAGCAGCTTATAAGAAGAAAAAGAAACTGGCTAAAAACAAAAAACACAAACAACAACACAGAAAAAGAAGAAAAAAAAATATAATAATTGTTGGCAAATTTTCGCCGTAAACAAGTAAATCAAAATTTAGTCTGTTACATTTGCTTGTCGTGGTTAGTGTGTGATGTGCGGATCGCCTCACTTTTTAACGGTTGTGTCGGAATTTTTTCTTTAGTAAAATTAATACAAATTTAAATAAGAAACGTAACGACCACGACGTCAACATTCGTAATAATGATGATGGTGTTGTTATTATTGTCGAATTTTTATTAAAACAGATAAAAAAAACGAAACGGAAAAAAGAAAAGCGGGTTGGTGTCTCATTTCTTTTTAATTTGTGAATTTTATAAATAAAATAAAAACATTATAATACCGTTAAAAAAATAAAAAGAAATTTAAAAAAAGAATTTAATTATATATGTATGTACATATGTATTTAAAGAGTTGTTAAAACCAAATTATGCATCAAATTGTATAAATCGCGCTGTTTTTCTGGTTTCTTTTTTCGTTTCTTTT
>QOCX01007000.1:0-10628 GCA_005959815.1 Sarcophaga bullata
GGGCTGAACTTCTACTCCGACTACTGCATACTTTGCCTTGCCTTTAATATAGCGACGTAAACAGTCTGATGCACCGAGCAATCAGAGGCGAAAATTATGATGTTTAAAAAACGCTAAAAACAGCAGCCATTACGAAATTAGAGGCAGAAAAAATGTTATAATTTTTGCTAAGCAAATGTGTTAGAAGCAACAGATATACACAGTGAAAACTGGCGGATAAAGTAGAAAAATGAAAAAAATAAACATTTATTTTGTGTTAAAAAAGGGAAAATTTAGAATATTTTTTTATTTCTTCAATGAAAATTTTAAAAACTCCTTAATATTTAAATATTAATCGAAATGTGGATGATTTTCGGTTTCAATGAATATAGTTTCTTGTGCAAAAGGTAATTAAGAAGCTGAATATTACGAGATCAAAATAAGACATACTGTTCATAAAAAAATTTTCTTTCTGAAAGTTGCCAATATTTTTTAATTTCTTAAACGAGAAAGTTAAAAGTTATTATTATTATTCGTTCTTATTATTATTTATTAATAGTTTCACACAAAAATTACATTTTTTATTAACATAAATAAACAAAACTGAGTAACTATTAGAGAGGGACAGAAATATTTTTTGATAATATTTGCTGTCCCCTTCACATTACGCCGTTAATTGTCAAATTCCGTTTTGTCTCTGTTTACTCGGTGGTCTGATGAATGTTCTCGAAGGCGAAGGTTCGGGTCTTCGCCTTCTCTAGAATTCTTTGAATGTAAAATGTTGTTTACATTCATGCATGCTTACTTATTTGTTTGTCATGGTAGTGGTTTTGTTGCTGGTTGGTTTACTTGTTTATCCCTTTTTCGTTATAGTGATGTTGTTGCTATAATTTTTGTTTATTTGTTTATCGTGTAAACAAGTCCGTTGTTTTGTTTTTGTAGCTTTTGTTTAACATTTTAATGTGACAGACATATACACATATATATAGATATATATACACATATATATATAAATATAACTACACTAACCGAAACAAACGGACACAAGCAATACTACTAAACAAAGAAGACAGTTTTTACAAAAAGACGGTATATACCACTCTTTTTGATTTTAGACTTGATTATGATTATTTTATGATTTAGGTTTGAAATCCATGCGTTGTTATTAATATTTCATGTATTGTTACTTCTGATATTATAAGGAGTTAAATAGGACGAATAAAAGCGTTAACTTTGTCTGCACTTCTCTAACTAAATTTTCATTAAATGGTCAACCACTCAGACATGCATAAACACTACTTTCTACATAGGTTACATCAGGTGACATTTGATTGAGATTGACTTATAGCTACTTTTCAATACAAGAATCAATTTTCAAAAATTGAAGGGTATATTTTTTGAAGCTCTATCTAACTACACATTACTTTTTTCTGTTTTATTTTCCGACAATGGTGAAATGTACCGAGATAATACCTGTGCCTAAACAATATGAAACCCACCGCTCAATCTGGTCGAATCATGTAAATGGCTTTTGTGGTAAAACGCTTACTATGTTGGGGAGTCTTTGCCTAACTAACACTTTTCTCTGTTCAATATTCGAATGCATGCGAACTCTTTTCTAGTTGTGATTCAATAAACAAGTTTATAGTGTTTTCACATCTAAAGGTAAAACCTGCTTTTAACATTAAAACCATAATTAGCTTATTTTGTGTTCACACTATAAGTTTTCTTAAATCTGGTTTTAACATTTATAACATTTATGACTGCGCAACAGCTGTTTTTGTTTAAGAAAAAATAAAAAATAAGAAAAATTAAGAAATGAACAATAAATTATGCTCCGTCTGTTCTGCCCACAGGCTTCTTTTTCTTTTGTTTGTATTTCTTGTTGTTGCATCATTCATTATTTAAAATTTTACATTTTTCAGACAACCGGCTTTATGTATTTTAATATTTGTTTTGTTTTTATTTTGTTTTTTCATTTGTTTTCAACATTTCAATGTTGGTAGCTCTGATTTAGTACATCGAAAGCAAGGTTGTATTTTATAAAACCTGCATAAAACCAATTCAAAAAAGGTTTTAAGATGATTTTAACACAATAATTTTGTATGGTAAAATCAGGTTTTAATTATGGTTTTAACGTTAAGAACAACTTTTGCGTTAAAACCACACAGTGTGAAAAAACTATTAGACTTAAAAATACATACAACAATATTGCTATATATGTTTAGGGTTGTACAAGGTACAGCAGGATATCTGAATTCTCATACAAAATTTACAATTCATCTTTTGAAAATTTGTTAAAATACCGTACTCTAGTATACCTGCATAAAATCGTCTGTATTAAAAACCACATTCTTTGTACAATAGATTAGTTTTCTCAAGATCTAATGGAAGCCTGGAATTTAATAAACAAATATCTGAGAAACGCTTTTATATTAATGAGCTACCGATCAACATACAGTTATTAAGCAATGCTAAGCAATTCTAAACTGCAATATTTAAATTTTTTAAAGAATCAAAATGCACAAATGTCATTAATTAATTAATGTTATTAATTATATTATTTAATTAAAATGTAATCAAAATTTTTAATTTTTATTTTTAATCATATTTATAAGTAGAACTATTTTCAACATTATTATTTTGTAATTTTTTAAATTTTGTTATGCCTATATCCTAGCAAAACTGTAAAATAAGATAATATCTTGAAGTGTAGGAACATAATTAATTCGTCCCATTTAATTATATATTTAATGGATGATTCAGTTGTGAACGGTCGATATAGGTTTCGATAACTTTGAATTGTAAATGTAAAAGATGTTTAGACAAGAACTTGAAAACAGAAGGAGATCATAAGGAGATCGCTACCAAGTTAGAAGTCTTTATGTGATCAGAAGCAGATTTTTATCAGATCAGAGGTAGGTCGTTATCAGATCGATAGCTGATCATAAGCAGATTGTTAAAAAGTCTTGTAAAAACCAACCAATCTTGTTGATAATAAATTTACAATAAAACTAAGTTATCTTCATTCATTATATTTATATTTTTAAGTTACTAAGCTACTTGTCTGACGATAACCTAATAACTATAGAATCATATGTAGGTGGTGTGTTGGCTTATTAGACGTAAGGCCACGGTTTAAACCACAGGTCAGACATCTTCAACAAAACGAAATATGAAAAAAAAAAATAAAATTGTTATGAAAAGTTAAACTGTAAGCCACTTCACTCATGTATAAAATTAATACACAACGCAAGTGTTGTGGGAAGCTAGGTCGTAACCCTGACTGAAGGGTTGTAGTGCCCAATTATGTATGTTATGTATGTATTCGTTTACGACATTTTTATCAATTTTTACAATGTCTTTAAAAATATTTATAAATTAGATCCTTATCAATACTACACACTTTTGGGCTATATTAGTATGGTATATTGGTTTGTTCAATGTTCTGATCGACATTCAATAGCAAATAATTAATATACAAGTGATTATTACTCTAATAAAGGAATAAGTTGTATAATTTACGTTGATGTTAATAATTTGTATGATTACGCTATACTACAATACCTTCCCTATTCTGGTTTGGAAATTATTTATTAATTTGATTTGAGCTAATTTTGATGCAATGTGAATCCAAATACATTTTAATCGTGTGAATGTTATAGCAAAACCTTTTTGTTTATCCTAACGGTAAGGCATGTTTCCCGTTGTAAAGTGAATATTACGTGAATACATTTTTGTTAATTCACTCTGATTCCCCAGCGCTTTAACCATTTCTCCAGACGGAAAGTATGTTCCTGAAGATTCCATGTGGATGCTAGTGGCTGTCGCCGACAAAAGTTGAAGTAAGTATGTGATTGCTCAGAGGTATACATTAAATGTAATCCAGGTCCTAATGTAGTACTCTGTGTTATACCAGCAGAAATTGGTAGAATCGAAACTGTCTTTAATACTAACAAATTCTCGGGCGATGATATAAATATAGTTTCAGCTTATGAATCGCATCTTCGTGCCATACCCTATCGAATGCTTGAGAAACGTCGCTAAAATGGGAGAAGCAGTATTTCAAATGCCCTTTTTGTAACTTGCACCAATCTATGAATTTGGTCCATATGCGGTGTTTCTTTTTGAATCCAAATTTATGATCTGGGATATATCTGCATATGTAACTTCCAAATAATTTTGATACTATTGATAACAAGCTTATAGGCCTGTAAGGCTTGACTAAAGCAATCTTTCACTCTTCTAGGTGGTATCCAAGTTGTAATATTGTGTTGTAGATAAAAGAATTACCGCTACGCGGTGCATCTATGTAATGATCTTGTCGCTGATTTTATCAAATCAAGCACTTTAGTACTTCTTAATACTCGAATCGTAACGGAACATGGAGTGAAGACTGTTTTTAAGTATTCAACAAAAATACTGCGTGTATCGTAATCATTTCTTGCCCAACTACAGATGTTCCGAAAAGTTCCGAAAAGGAGGCCTTTTATGATTCCTAGGTGCATCACGTAATTAATATTTTGATTCTGGTGTAGCATCACAGTTTTTCGAAATTTCTCGTGCATTCCTTGAGTACAATTTTATTTTGAGAGGTTATGTGCTGTTGCCATTCTTTGAGCTCTTTTTTCAGTAACTAACCTTTCAACATTTTGTTACGCATACCTGGGTAACAATCTTGTCGCGATGTGGGGACTTAAGTCTACCTATCTGCAACCTGTTTAGGGATGTGGTGCATAACTAAAGCTTACCTAATACCGTGATGTCTCTAACGTGATCTTATAGACTCACCCGATCACGTATAATCTGGTTTGCATTCAGGGGTCTAATCCGACTGTATTATAACGGAGCCTCACTGATATCTGGGCGCCTCAGTGAGTAACAGGTTTCCTACTAAGTTCTTGTCATGCTAGTGGGGGCTATGGCATGATCGACCTGCTTTCCCCCTCTCTCGTGGGATTTACATGCACAAAAAAAACAAAAAGATAAGAACATGAACAAGATGAACATTGATGACTACCTGGCTATTGAAACTAGACAAGACCCGTTCCTTCTCATTGCCACCACGTTGACGGAAGATATCGGATGATGGCGCCTATAGTACAATCATCGAAAGGCTCTCCTTAAGTCGTATTAAGATTACCACTCGGAGCAATGAGGAGGTGACCTCCCTATTAAGACATCCAATTGTCAGACAGGATGCTTCAAACCCAATGAATCAATGAGCTACTGATCCGGTCTGAATGGGCAAAAGCAAAAAAAAACGTTCCGCTTTGCACAAGGAGCGGAATACGGATCGCAGAGTTTATACTGTCTTGAAAAGATATGAAAGATGTGAAGTGGATTTCCTCTCGATTAAGGAGCAGAAGATGGTGGCTCGACACAGGGGCGCTGTTTGACGGTATGAAACCAAATACCCGGGCGGTGTTCTTTCATAAGTATAATCACCAATTTATATCCTTCAGTATTAATCTATTTAGTGGCTTTTATAAGCCTTTTGGGAATCCAAGAAGAACGGATTGGATCAAATTTGAGAAGGCTGTGGAGAAGGAACTTAGGGCCCTTAGAGGTCATTCACTCCTGGCATCAATGATCGAGTTGGATTTTTGACGGATATTTTGTTGTCTTGTTACAGAGAGGCATGTCCCCTTACTTAACGGGTAAAAGGAGTCAGCCAGCCAGGTGGAATGTGGAACTTCAAAGATTTCGCAGCTGTACTCTTTAACAAGGCTAAAAGGTCTGGCGAGGATGTTGACTGGTCTGTATATAGATCCAGTTTTAATGATTATAAAAGGTAAATTAAGCTCTCAAAATTAATCACCTGGATGAGTTTCTGTAAAAGTATCGAGGGTGTTGATGATGTGGCTCGTTTCCGTACGATGCTGTTTAAGGACCCCAACATCCTAGGCTTCGTCCAAAAGATCGATGACACGTGGACAGCTTCGAGAAAAGAAACCCTAGAGGTTGTAATGAATACTCATTTTTCCAATTGTATGGATCCGAATAGCTATCCGTTAGATGTAGCTGATCCCACCTTTAATGCTAGCATGATGCCCGACTTGGAGGAAATCATTACCAGGGATAGAGCCAAATGAGCTATAAGTAGCTTTGAGCTTTTTAAGTCGCCTGCTCCGGATGGCATCTTTCCGGCTCTGCTTCAGCGTGTTGGTGATATATTATGCAAATACCTGGTGGACGTGTATAAAGATACTGTCTCCGGTGGTGTAAAATACCTGATTGTTGGAAGGGTATGCTTGTGGCGTTTATACCGAAAGACCCATCGATCCATATTTCAGGTCAAACATAGACCGGTCTCTGTTGAGTAATCACTCAAATGCTGGTTAATAGACTAATCCGTTTAAACCTTGTGGCTCCTGGTGGCTAATGTTGGTTTAAGGCGTCTAGAAAGTCGGGGCTTTAAGGTTTGGCATATTCCGATGATGTGGTTATTCTGGTAGGTGGTAAAGTTTTGCCAACGTTGGGGAAACTGATGGAGTCTGCGCTTGGGATTTTATCCTCTTGAGCTACGACCTGTAGTCTGGGTATAAATTTCAATAAGACAGACCTTGTTTTGTTCTCGCGTAAGTGTAAAATTGAAACCTTCAAGATACCGAGGTTAGATGTTATTGAGTTTCCATTGCTTTCTGAAGTCTAGTATCTCGGTGTTGTGCTATACAGCAAGCTGAACTGGAAAAGAAACACCGAGGATAAGAAAGTCCATAGGTAAGAGCAGGGGTATTCCACCTAGGGCCATTCGTTGCATATATCTGGCGATTGTTAGACAGTTTTCACACGAGTGAACAAATTCACACAACCCTAACTTTGCCTTCCAGTATGACAACACAAACAACTTTAACAAATAAAACAGTAACATCCGTAAAACATATCAACGTTCACAATACACATCATTGTGATTTACTTTCAACATTAAATGCATTTAAATTAAATATATTTATCAAATTACAACTATTATGAACATTAATAAATTGAAATCTATTCAAATTGTGAATGATTGTGAACAAATTACATATATTGTAAAATAAATATGTATATAAATACGTTTTATAACGTTTCTAAATAAACGAACAAAAATTAAATACTAAATCACATCTATTTAAATATGTACATATAGAAAAGGTTTGTGTATTTTCTTATCTTTATATACCAAACACTTCTTACCCAAATACTAACCCTCATCATATAACCCGTAGAAAGATTGGTCCTTCTATGGAAAAGAAGAGACAGTGACACAAATACAGTCCAAAAACCCATAACCCTTCTAAATTATGCAAATTTTACCCCTCCCTAAAATATAAAATTCAAAAAAGAAATCGAAAACTATAATAGTGCAGTGCATTAAATAAATGAGTGCAAATTGAAACAGATAAACAAATTAAAATAAACACATATGCACTAACAAAAACAGTGTAAAACTTAAATCATCCTATACAAAAAACATAACAAAATATTCTACCAACAAAAACTAGTACTCTATAGTCAACAAAGGGCGCAAAAAAGTTAAAAAATTATCACCAACAATAATCACAACAAAAAATCACATATGTATTTAAAATTATTCCATATTAAAATTACAAAAAATAAAGTGAAATTACATATAAAACAGCTAAAAATAGAAACCTTTTAAAATCAAAAATAAATTACAGAAGTTCAAAATAGTTCACAAAAAATAGAAACAAGATACACATTATACAGAGAAACAAATATTATACATTTTCCAAAGTGCAAAGTGAAAAAAGAAAAGAGAAAGTTCAGCAAAGTTCGCCAAAAATAGCAATAAAATACTGAAGAACAAAATTAATATAGTAACAAAAATTAAAAATTGAGTGCCATTGGTTTGGGGATAATAAATGAGGTTATGCCCACCCATTTCACGTCTTTTTCGGCCACGCTACTTGATCTTATCTTTGTTGACAATCGTTCCAGTGTGCTATTATATGATCAACTTTCTGCACCGTCTTTCTCCAGACATGATCTTATTTTTTTGTCTTATGACTTCAAAATATCTTCGATGGAGAAGAAAATAATTTTCCGGGACCTTAGAAACATTGACATTCCATCACTGGAGAATGAAATGACAAGCATACCCTGGAACGAGGTCTACTATATGCCAAATGTTGACGATCAAGTGCATTTTTTACATCGCAATATTAAAAATCTGTATAACAAATATGTCATAATAAAGAAGAAAACTCTGCGTGCCAATGAAAAATCATGGTTCTCGAGTGGAATTAGAGCACTGATTAGTAATAGAAACAAGACCTATGAACGTTGGAAAAGATATAGAACACCAGAATATTTTTAAGAATTTTAGAAGAAAGGTGAACTATGGAATTAGGTCTGCTAAGTGTAAATACTATGAAGATAAATTTACATCTGCTATGTCATCACAGTGTAAATGGAGGGAAATTAGAACTATTGGTGTCGTGGATAGTAAAAATAACAATAAGAATAATGATGCAGATGTAGACAAATTGAATTATGAATTCTCGAATATTCCTATGCCTAATTCTGACATTGGTTACTATAACTTCACGGATCTAGGTATTACTTCTGATTTGAATGATAATGGCTTTCAATTTTCGAACATCACCCTCGGAGACGTGCGTAGATCTTGAAAATTATACTGGACTACATTATTGTATATATAATGCATTTATTTAATACTATTCCAACGACATCCGAATTCCCTTCAATGTAGAAGCATGCGAAAATTATCCCCATACCCAAACCTGATTTAAAATATAGACCAAATGCGATTTTACCTTACCTGTCTAAGGCTTTTGAACGTTTGGTCCATGAGCAAATCGGCAAAGATTTACATGAAAATTCATTACTGACTAGTAGGAAGTCTGGCTTCAGACCTAAACACAGCTGTGTTACGGCTTTAGTGGATGTTGTGGAAGAGTTGAGGTCAAAAATGGATCAAAACATGCTGTCTTTTCTGGTACTTCTAGATCACTCGAAGGCTTTCGATACTGTTGATCATGACATTTTTTGTCACAAGTTGAAAAATAACTTTAATTTATCAACATCAGCAGTAAAACTATTACATACGTACCTGTATAACAGAAGTTAGACAGTACAGTATGGGAATGCCCTACCTTCTCGCATTACTCACTGCGGAATTCAAATGTACGCCGATGACGTCCGATAGTCCAAGCCATCACTTAGCTTTTTAAGAGTGGCATCGACAATTGTATAAGAGATAGAACCAGGACCTTGACAATACATTTAATATGCACGACAAATGGTCTTTGCTGAACCGAACAAATCTAAGCAACATAATTGGAAAATTGCCTTTCGCCGAACTTATTGCCACCTTTAGTCATTGGGACTCGCCCATTGAATTAGTACAAAACATGCAAGAACTTGGCATATTTAATAATCACTTCCTGGACTAACCATTATAACTCTGAGTGGAAGACGTATGCTATTGTTGAATCTTGAATCTTCCCCCTCAGATTGAGTTACGAAACTCTCGCCATATAGCAATGGCTCAATATTTAAGAAAGAAGAATTTAGGGAGGAAACCTGAGTGGAAACTGGAATACGATAACGCGCTACAAGAATATATTGACTTAGGCCATATGAAACCCGTAATTTATAATCCTAATACTTCTTTGAACACCCATTATTTACCCCATCATGCTGTTGTTAAACCCGATCGCGTTACAACAAAAGTTTGAGTTGTTTTTAATGCATCAACAAAATTTTGAACGGCAACAGCTTGAATGGACCTATACATTGGTCCTATCCTAAGTTGTATAAGTTTGTTTTTAATGCCGACATTAATATGTATAGGCAAATTCATGTAAACCCTACACACACTCCCTATCAGAGAATTTTATTCCGTAAAACCGTCAAAGAACCCATTCAAGATAACGAACTGCAAGCAGTACCATTTGGCCTTGACTGTGCCCGTTATTTAGTGATCAGAACCCTGCACAGATTAGGTAAAGACTTTCAGTTACCCACCTATTTGCATCTCACATTGCAATCAATATGTATGTAGATGATGTACTAGCCGGTGCTCACACTGAAGCATCGCTCAAAAATAGTTGGTCAGTGCTCTTGAATCGGCTGGTTTTCCTCTACTGAAAGTGGACATCAAATACCCAATAACTATTAAATAATTTACCCAAGGATCACCAACTCAATGCCGCCTTACTCACCCTTCCGGAATCGGAAAACCCTAAAACCTAGGCATTAGTTGGAATCCAAAAGAGGACAATTTTTTCTCTGACACACCCAAAATAGATAGAATACTAGCCTACACTAAGCGTGCAGTCTTATTTGACATCGCTTAACTTTTTGACCCAGCTGGTTGGTTAGCACCAATTATCATATCCGCCAAAATAGTGATGCAACAAATTTGAATGTCTTAACCGACTCGCTCTTATTAAATGAAACAAGTTTCTGCAGTTTTGTGATAACATTGACAATATTAGGGTTCCTAGATGGATACATTTTTCACCTTCATTAACAGGTTGCCGGTCTGGGAGGATGTTCACACGATTGAACAAATTCACACAACCTTAACCATGCCTTCCAATATAACAGCACAAACATCTTTAACAAATAAAACAATAACGTCCCCAACAAACATCAGCATTCACAATACACATTAA
>QOCX01007001.1:0-10627 GCA_005959815.1 Sarcophaga bullata
TATTGATTAATTCACTTTAAGTTGGAATTTTCATTATTTTTATTCAGATTTTATTTATTCAGTTCGTTCTCCTTTTTGCAAATATCCGTGTTCAAATGATTTAATTTGTTTATACGACAAGAGTAGTATTTTACTCTTGAGAGTAACTGTCAGTTGAATGACGTTCGTTTAGGAGATGATATGACACATTTCAACCTAATGCAGTTTGGCGAACATTAGCTTATAAAGTATCTAGAACTACCTTTCACTACCAACAAATAACGTTCTCTGTAAGAATTTGTTAGGTTGTTGTATTGGGTATAGAGGTTAGGGAACTTGCTTTATAATATGTTGTACGGCCTGCAACTGAGAACTAGGTCAGTGCAATCTTACAAGCAAATACGCGAAAAAAAACCGGTGAAGCCATAGGATTCCAAGAAGTGTAATAAAAAAAAATCGAATCGACAATCATTACATAGCCAAGACAATAATCACCATCCGTACAGCAGCTCTGGAGGCTTTGTTGGATTTAACCCCGTTGTATTTATATAGTACTGAGAATGAAATCATGACTTGACAAGCTGACAGCTACTTGATTAACTGACAGCTGTATAGAACCGATAAACTCTATGATTCTGCCAATTAATTCGCAACGAACTTGAATAATAATAGTAAAATGACCAATTTCGTGGCTACATACTCTCTTAAGAATGGAACAATTCTGTGGTGAACGAATTGACTGAGAACGAATAGTCAAACGAGAAGTTCAAACGAAGTTCGATTCCAAAGCAAATATTTCGAAACTCTTAAGGAAGCTTGCAAGTATCTATCAGCAGAAGTGTACACTATTGAAAGAAAATAGCAATTTGCACTTGGACTGGACTTACAAAGGACCGAACAAAATAATAACATCGGTCGTTCGGCTTTTATGTGATTAACTACGGAACAGTTTGGGTTTGTCGCGCCAAGCTTAATCAGCTAAACAGAGTAGTACTGTACCGTGTCCCAGGTCATATGGGCGTTCATGGCAATGACTAGACAAATGAGGGTTGGCGGATAGAAGCTGCTTTGCCGCTGATAATTGCAGAACTTATATGTCTGTTTGGAGTGGGAGGAGACATCCAGTGATCTATTGATGGTTAGTTGTTGTTACGCTGCTGATAACGCCAGAACCTGTCTGTCTGTCTGTCTGTTTGGAGTGGGAATGGACATCTAATTATCCTCCATTTTACGAAACAATACGCCTGATTAGTTATTTCACTTCAAAAATGTATTGTTTCATCATTTCCAGTACCTTGGTTAATACTTGTTTTATCTTTCTCTCATTATTTAAACAGCAGCCGGCTTTAATTTTCATTAAAGTCCTAATCAAACAATATTTTAACATCAACATTTCTATTTTTTATAGAAAATTTTCAATTTTTATACCAATACCCCTGAAAGTATGCTTAACATTTTCACATAATAATTCAGCCCTAAAGCCCGACTACATATTTTATATGCTTAATAGCAACGTAAATGTAAATGTAAATTTTATTGAGTATGTGTGAGCTGCTCTAGCAAATGTGAGTGTATTTAATAAATTGTGTAAAAAAAGAGGACGCATTAATTCTCCCCATATTTTTTTTGCATGTGGTTGTTACTGTTGCTGTTATTGCGCACGTAAACGCTGTGCTCCGGCATATAATTTTTGTTAAATGCCCTCCAGAGTCTGTCACTTATTTCGTAATTCATAATAAAATTATGCTCCCTTTTTTCCCATCCACTGTGTGCCTACTTTTTTGCCTTCTTTCTTTTTCTTTTTCTGTATTTATTTTTTGTCTTTTGAAAAATAATTTTTGTTTCATTTTGTTTTTTTTTTATTAAATTTTTATTTTCATTTCGTTTCTTTTCAGTTGATTTTTTATTCGCTTTTATTTTCATCATAAAATAATCGCTCGATGATAAATTGAATTATTACCGTGATCTGTTACTTTGGGTAAGTGCATGTATGCTTGTGTATGGCTGTGTGTATGAGTGCGTGTGTGTAAATATAATACTCATATGATGATAATGGTTCAGGGCAATGTATATATTCAACAATGTAACTGTATAAGTGTATGCTTGTGTAGGTTTACACATTTATGAGTATATTTATGAATTGCTGCAGTATAGTTTAAGGCTATAAATATTGGTGATTGTATCAGAGACTGTGTGTGTATGTGTTTAAGTGCACACACATAAATCATATTAAATGACAATAAAAATGTGTTATTTCAACAAGTGTACAGTTAGTTGTATACGAGTATGTACGTTTACTAGTGTATGTTTGTATAAGTATCTGTTGTTGGCTGTAATAATATAAAACACTTGAGGGTATTTACACTTGATGACAACGTTGAGCCGCATACGGGCGGCATTGTGTTTTGAAGACAATGTTCAAAGAGTTAAAAAAATTGTATTTAAAAATAAACCGTTATTTTAGGAAATATTTGACACAAATATTTGCAAATTTTTGAAAATGTTGTGCTGATTTCTTAGATACGAGGGATGTGTAAAAAGCTGTGGATTCAACAATGCTACTTACTTACTAAATTAGTCATTAGAACCGTAGCTTCTAACATTCTCACATCACTCATGTTGTGTGTGTTAATTTGATCCCTTAGAGCCGGAACTTACTGTTTAAGTTCGATTCGGAACGACAGATTTCTAAATTTTTCATGGCAATTTTATTTACTCTCACGGTTTTTGCCAGAAGTTTGCTGAGAGGATGTCGCCGCAGAAATATTTTTTATTTTTCGTTTGGTTAATGTCTGAACTAAGGTTTGAATCAATATACTACCTACTAGTCTAGTAGGCGACTTGCCTTCATTATAATAACATTTTGTGGTTGCCTTAGTACTCAGTAATCCATGAAGTTCGCGAGAGACACAACTAATTATCACTAGGTTTGAGCCAATCATCAATCAATGAAGCCTACTATTACCAATAATATATCACATGTCTCAAGAGATATTTTTCCCAAGTACTTCCACTTTTATAGGAGATAGTAACCTTATTCAGGTCCATGATTTTGTACAACATTTCGGACACTAAGCTACACACATACATAATCGGTCATTACAACCCTTCAGTTAGGTTTATGACCTAGCTTCTCACACCACTTATGTTGTTTTTGTTAGTTTTATACATCAATGGCGGGACCTACAGCTTAAAGTCGACTTCGAACGAAGAATTTTTTAAGAACCTTTTCATGGCAATTTTATTTACTCTCAGAGTTTTTGCCAGATATCTGCTAAGAGGCAGTCCCCAAAGAAATATTTTTTTTAATTTTTGTTTTGTTCGAAATGTCTGAGGCCATTAACTCCGCTGTCAATGTGCGCTTAATACATCTGTACTTTATAACTGTTCCTTAAAGGATTGACAATTTTTTATAGAACACTGTTGAATAAGTTTTTTTTCTGTTTAGAAAATAGAGTTTCAAACGCTCCTGAAGAGTGTTGTTTGCCTTTGTTGTTTGCAGCTGGGTGTAGCATATACCTCTAACCAATATATGGAATTGATCTATTGAACTGATCACACATATCATGAGACACAATCATGGCAAACGTTTTTCAATTAGGATTTGTTGGGATTTTCCTGTAGTCGTACGTATGCTGATATTGAGAAACTTATCCTTACAATTTGAAGCCAACTTCATTATTAACATGCTCCAATTAACACGTTATTGTTTTCATTTTATTTCCCATGCATGCATATATCCCTTCTCTGTAGGATTTAAAATAAACCTTTAAAGGGTGAAGAAATTTACTGGGCATTTGAAACGATTTCCTTCCGTCTTAAGGAAATGAGTTTCAAAACCACACAATATTTTCCAAATGCCTTGTCAGCTGATAGCTATTGCAAAAAGAAATCATCACAGCAAAAAATATTTCCTTTTTATTTGTTTATTAAACGAATCTTTTACAAATTGACCCTCTCGAAAAAAAAAACAAATTCAATGGAAAGGAATTTTGCAAAACACTCATGCGTATGGTATGGTAATGGCAGATGAATGAATGAATTGAATTGATCTCCGTTAACGGTATTTTTGATATGAAAGATTTTATTGGAATCATAAAATTGACTGGCCTACTGTACATATAAAAGGATTGGCATTTGATTTCGCAAGAAAAAAAGAAAAAAGAAAGAATCTTTTGATTTGTTAAGGGTTTTGTGGGGAAAGACTACCCCCCCCCTTTTAAGGACTGGTTGATGGAGTAGATTTTCTTTTGCAAAAATTTTAAACATCATCGTGATACCAATCGGTTAAAACAAGACCAGCAACTGTGTTTTTTAAGATTTTTTTTCTAATGCGAATTATTCAAGCCCTTTTGAAGCCTTTCAAGCCAGTAAAACTACTACTACTACTACTGCAAATACAACTTGTTTTCCATTCCTTTTTTTCCTCTTTACGGGATCCCTATTAAAGAAGACTTAAAAAAAACGACCATAAACTGTTTACCAATTTGAATGAAATTTTCCATGATTTATGTTTGAAGCATTGCAAGTTTTAATGCTCAATTAATTATAAAACATCAGCAGTTCGATAAGCAAAAACCGAAAATGCATACCACACACCACACACACCACACCTTGCCACCTGTTCATGCCAATTATTCGCATAATTTCCTGGTTAAGGATTGCAACCAACAATGAGTAATATTAATTTTTTATTAATTCAGACCCATGCTTTAAATATGTTTGAAATGAATAATGTTTTCCAAAAACTAATGAAATCGTTTATGCCCCCTAAAAAGTATACATTGAAATATTTCAAAGTTTACATAAATACAACACTGTCACACACAGAGTGAATAAATGATCGCAAATGCCCGATAAGAACAATTCGCTTAGTATTCTTCTAGCTTCGGAAAATGTTTGAAATAGCTCGTGGTCCGTCAAATCATTCCGAATCTAAAGTGAAACAAAAAAGCATAAAAAAAATGAATTGAGGCTAAAAAATGGTACGCGAGCGACCACCTCACGGAGTAATTTCATACGTCAGCTTAGTGTCTGAAATATTCAACAAAATCAAGGATCTAATTAAGGTTCCAATCTCTTATAAATGAAGCGGTGGGGGGTGGTTCACTTAAGAAAAATAGCTCTTGAAACAAATGTAATCTTATTGGTACTAGGAGGCTTCATCGATTAGTGAATGACTCAAGCATAGTGATAATCACTCGCGTCTCACACTGACTTTATGGAGTATTGAGAACTAAGCTAATCACCAATTCATTCATAGTAGGAAGTCGCCGTAGTCTAGTGGGTAGTGTGTTGGTTCAAACCCCAACTCAGACATCAACAAAACGGAATTAAAAAAATATTTCTGCAGCTACCCCCTTTCAGCAGAATTCTGGCTAAAACTCTAAGGGTAAAATAAAATTTCCATAATAAGTTTCTGAAAAATCTGTCGTTCTTAGTCGACTTTAAACTGCAGGTCCCGCCACTATTGTATAAAATTAAAACACACAACATAAGTAGTGTAATTCAGACTGAGGCCAGTCCATAAATTAGCCATCGCTCGGCATTTAGGTATGATTTTATTCCTTTGTGCTGTTGGACGTGCATTCAATTGTCTTCATATGTCTTTATAACCTCTGCATAAGTCGCCAATAGGTAGTCGAAGGCTTTCCGCATTCGTATCCATTACGAAATTATCCGTGGGTATAGATTTTATCTCCTTGCACAGCTGCATAGTTTCCTTAGTTTCTACCTAAACGTTCTGTAAATTGCTAATGCCTCCCTCCAATAAGAAAAAGTTGATTTACATCAGTTTTACTTTACTTTCCAGTTCGTTTATTTTGTGCCTGTAAATGGCTTGAATGAAATGAAACGAATTTGAACAATTGCTGTTTGACTAAATGCCAACCGTTTGAATAGTAAATTTTATGGCGACAATAATTTTTCCATTGCCGTACATGCTTGGACCAAAGTAAGTAGTGTAATTCAGACTTAGGCCAGTCCATAATGATATTTGAAGGCAGCGAAATGTCGTTGTATATGACCCCTGATAAGACTCATCCATTCACTTTTGTCTTTTTATCCGAGCTATTTCACTAATACGACGCTGTGGAATGGCAAATTGTAATCCTCCTTTAACATCAATTTCGTAAACAATTTAATCAACATTTTCCAATCATTTCTGTGGTAAATAGATTTTTCTTTTCCTTAAATTATTATTACAATATAATCAAACTCTCTTTCTCTCTCTCTGTGTCTCTCTCTCTCTCTTTCCCTCTTTGGACATCCTTTTACAATTCGTTATTAAATTTTCCATTCCATTTGTAAGCAAGCCATGCCAAGCATATTTGCTGTCATTATTTTGATCAGAAGGTGGTTTCGTATGTCATTACAATTGCAAATGCGAATTGTTAAACAACCTTCCGAAGCCAAAAACCACTTGAATGTGGCTAAATCGCAATATAACGCTTAAAAGTTCAAAGATGCAATTTACAATTATACAATACACGATAGTAGAAAGTTACGCAACCGAAACACCTTTACAATTGCAATTCGTTTTAATTCAAATTTAATTTCTTGCTAAAGAGGCAATCACAAACGATGACAGTTGGGCGTATATTTAATATATAGCACTTTTTTCTGATTTAATGAAGCTTATTACTTGCTTATTACTTGCTTTTCTTTAGGTCCTCCGATAATAAAACAAAAATTTTTCATAGACCCGTGTCCCACATTCCCTGTAGGACCATTTTTTCAAGCACAACTGTTTCTAGCTACATACTAGAATCATCATTGTAAATCAAATTGCAACAACAAACACTACAATTGCAATGTTATGCTGACGCTTCATATCATTCTGTGTTGTTGTTGGTGGCATTTTGATATGCCTGTGCAACACTAATGCAAGTGACATGCTGATCTTTTCATTTCGTTGTCATTGTCGTTGTCGTTTTCGTTGTCGACTTCTTATTTTACACTCTCTACGCAAGTACAGTACTCCCCCCCAATATATGTACTTATGAACTTTGGTGCTAAACACACACTCTTGTACACAAAAGAGACAATCACTTTTGGTATCACAACTACAATGATAAGCGTTGAAAGCAGCGGGAGCGATACTACAAATCATTTTATCCCTTTTTGTGGTTATCTATGTATGTATGTATGTACACAACAGTTTATTCTCTTGTTATTGTTGTTGTCGACTTAATTGGTTGTAGTAGCACTAGTTGTGTTAAAGGTGAGCAATCGTTGTATTTGTAGTAGTTTTTGTGTCGTTAATGCTTTAAGTCCTACCACACACAGAGCGAGAGAGAGAGAGAGAGAGGGACGGAGAGTGCAAGAATAAGAATACGTTGTAGAAGGAACTGAGGAGAATGGTTACATGATGTGAATAACTGTTGTATTAGCAATTTAGGTATGTGTGTGTGTGTGTGTGAGAATTCGCTGAATCAGTTGTTCAAAGAGATTTCGGGAAAATTATTTTTGATTTAACAATGTGCAGATAAACAAACGAATAAATTTTGCTTAAATTCATACACTCTCACACACTTGGCACACACACAATTTGGCTAATCTGTTAGGTAGAAACGCATTGCATATGGACAGGAGGATGAGTGTAAATTATGCCCAATAATCAGGAATATTCCTTTCTAGTTATGCCATTCAAACAGCATTTCAGGCTTACAGGGTCGCCGCAGTCTAGTAGATAGTGTGTTGGCTTATTAGACTGCAGCTCAGACTGCAGCACAGATATCTCCAAAAATGATTAGAATAGGTATGACTTGATTGGACGCTGTTTATGTTGACGCTGGAGATAATTTTTTGTCTCAACAACTAGTAGTTGTCAGCCGCTGTGGGCATCTAGGGACAATTCTAATAGAATTTCGGTAGCTCACTTATTCGAATGAAAACAACCAGGAATTTAGGACCCATGGTAGCGAACTATGATCCCTCGATGATATATTTAACGTTGCCACTGCATATGTCTCAAAACTAGATATAGCTGTGGCGTAGTCGACAGGTAAAGCCTCTTCGATAACACTACTGGATCCTGCAGCATCTTTCAAGCAGAAGTATCGGCCTTATGGGCTGGGGTGATGCTTATTAAGTATGCCAACATCTTTGAAGAGTTGAAGAGGATATTATCATGCTTTCTATCATGCTTCCTAATTGGTCAAACAGTTTTCAGGGCTCTGGATTGTAACACAACGCTCTCTTGGGAGATCTATGATTGCTATAAGGCTCACAACGAGATGGTCGAAGGCTACAATTTTTACATTATATGGTTGCCGGAATATAGGGATATTCCGAGTAAATGCATTGACCAGATATGGTGTAAATATTAAACTTTCCGAGATTATATGCATTGGAAACCATATTAATAATCTACAACTTTAACATTACACAGAAAGACTGGTTATTGATAGCTATCCAAGGTATTGGAAGTCTGTAGTCTAGTAGTCGCCGTAGTCTAATAGGTACTGTGTTGGCTCATTAGACGAAAGGCCAGGGTTCGAATCCGCGGTCAGACATCAAAAGGAAATTTTAAAAAAATATTTCTTCGGCAACTTCCTCTCAGCAGATTTCTGGCAAAAACTCTCTGAGAGTAAATGAAATTGCCCAAAAATGAAATCCATGAAAGTTTCCAAAAGTTTGTCGTTCGGAATCGACTTTAACTGTGGATCCCGCCACTCATGTATAAAATTAACACACACAACATAAGTGGTGTGAGAAGCTAGGCCGTAATCCTGACTGAAGGGTTGTAATGGCCAATTATGTATGTATGTATAGAGAGCCTGGGCCTTAAACTCCAAATGAAAATGCTTAGCGTAGTTGTCGCAATCATTTCGAACATTCCGTCCGAGTTCTATGCATAGGAAACCTTATAAATAAATCTGAAGCCACACTTAACATAGAAAGACTGGCCAAGGTGTGGAAAATCTGCCTTAAACTCAAAATCAGAATGGCTCAGCCATAGTTTTACATTAATTTCTGCTACATCTTCATTCACGAGTAACGGTAATGAAGACGTCTTGGTCTTGCCTTGTGCGTAATGAATTCTGCATGAGTTGTAAAGAACAAGAATAGTGGAGGAATCATTCTTCACCTGGAGTTAATATGTCCACAGTTATGTCCCAGGAGAAGGACATTTGGACTTTAGCTATACAGATGATCTTACTGACGTATCCAGGATGGATATAGGTAGTGTAAATGGCTTCGCAACAAGTTCCAGCAGTAGGGGACAGAGCTACACTCGTCTTAAGTACGCCTATCCTATCCTTCACTTATCACTTTTACCTGTCTAAGTTGTACACGTGTTCGATTTATTTCTTATTTTATTAATTAATTTTTGCTTTTTCGAGTTAATTTTACTCAAATAGAATTATCGCCTAATAACTCTTATGTAAATACATGTGCGTACAAATCTGTCATTAAAAAAGATTAACGAAATCTATTATCAAACACTTAAGCATACCTTTAGGCGTACAAACATTGTATTCTTAATGTTTATTTGTAAAACTGCATGTAACATTTTAAATTTAATTAAAATGTTCATATCTTAAGCGTTATATTTTGTTATTCTTTTGTTTTTTTTTTTTTTGTTTTTTTTTGTGACAAATTGCGATAATCGATAATTAATTTATAATTTTAAAATCTCTACACTTTAATAATCATTATTGTTGTTTAAGGCTTTATGCAATTCGGTATTTATTTGTTTTTGTTTTCATTTTTGCTGCAAAGCCTTACAAAATTTAAGGGAATTTTTTTTGTTCTCTCTCTCACTCTCTCTCTCTCTATAATTTATTCATTTCGAAAATATTTTATTTGTATTATTTGTTGTTATTGTTATTGTATAAAACAATTCAAATTTTTAAACAATGGAAACCTATTGAAACAATAACAATTTGTTGCAATTGAACAAAAAAAAAAAAGAGAGAAAAAAATACAAAAATTTCTATTCAATTTTGTTTAACACACGCATACTCACACATTAATTTATGCCATAAATATTTCTACGCACACATACACACAAAAATTACAATTCATTATGGCTTAAACAGATACACTCTCTATTGCATACTTATTGAGGGTGTGTTTCGATGTTTGAGTGTAAAGGCTTTCATGTAAAGTGTAATGCTGTGTTGCCATCATTCATGTGATGTGGTCAGATACGTAGGAATGTTTCCATGTATAAAATTTATGAGCAGAGATGGATACCATTTACACAGGATATTACAAGTTTGAGTTTATGTTTCGAAAGCAATTCTTGAATCATTATAAACATGGAACTCGGCTATCCATTCTATTGGCGAAATGGTCGTTGACATTTGTTTGTGCTTTTATCTGGCACTTGTGTCTGTAATTACTCTCTACTTCTTACAGAAAAACGCTTCTAATTTAGAAGAAATCCGTTTTCGAAGTTTATGTACCAGTTCGGTTAATATAATCGACCTATTGACACAGCAATTCATTCAGTTATTCGTACGAATTTTACCCTTATCGTTTCAAAACCATCAACAAGTCAAAGTAGTGTGCATATGAAAGAGAATATTGCTGCTGGACGGCATTAAATCACAACCTTTTAACCTTTGTCCTTCGACTACATACATAATTGGCCATTACAACCCTTCAGTCAGGATTACGGCCTAGCTTCTCACAACAC
>QOCX01007006.1:0-10622 GCA_005959815.1 Sarcophaga bullata
TAATGAGGCTTGAAGCATTTCCTTGAATGTGGTATGGTATTCCTATTTCTAGTACATGTCAAAAACAAATAGGCCTTTCCAGATGAGTACTGAGAACCAGTTAACAGTACTCTGTAAAATGCAAATTTTGTTCTGTTAAGTGTAAATTTTTCTCCGCCAAATGTAGCGCTGCACAAATGTTTAGTTTGCGCGTTGGATTTTAAAATTCGAATTTATCTTCACATAGTGTATTTTGGCAGCACTGATCCTCTCATTGCCAGCATAAATCCTCAGACTTTTACCACTAATTCTCTCATTGCTACGAAAAACAAAGACAGAAATTAGTCTAAAAGTAAGGCAGCAGAAGCGGTGTTGTTTGTCGCGCTTTTGTATATTCACCTCCATATATTCTTCCATGTATTCTTGTTTTGAGAAATTGCTGCGCTTGCTGCATTTGCTGCGTTGCGTTTATTTTGTTTATATTAAATCAAAAGATTTAAAAAAATACTATTTTACATATAATGTTACAAAAATTTTTATTCTCTTTCGCGAAACATGTAGAGGCCTTGAAAAAGGGCCGATAGTGTTAATTGCTTTCAAAGTCGTATTTGCATAATCAAGTAACTTTTGATGACGAAGAACCTGAAACAATAATAAAATTATTATAATTATTTAAAAGAATTTTTTTAACACATAGAAGTGGTATACCCAATTGGCACAAAATTTGAAAATTTTAAATTTTTATAATTTCATTGACCTTTGATGTGACAAACTTTAACACATACATACAAGAAAGAGATCAACGTTGTCTGGCTGTAAACTTACAATATTGAATGACGAAAAACGAGACATTGTTTGTAAATGCAAGTGCTAAGCATTTGATTTTGCCATATCACACTATGTAGTTCCATAATGAAATATTTCGGAGAAGTCCCACTAAAGAATCCATCAAACTGACAAGGATGGGCGAAACAAATAACCTATGTCTTCACCTCACAAGAGATGGGCATTAGCAAAGAAAGTGGATAACAGTTTCCTCTTCCTCTGCGAATCTGTGCCAACTGCAAGCTGGAGCTGTATTCTTTCTACGTGTCTTCCCATAGCAAAATCACCTGGTATTTGATAAGTCGTTGTAGATTCAGGGTAGTCTTGAGTTCAAAATATAGTTTCAGTGATGATGAGAATGAATCATCGGAACACGTATTAGGGATTCGTGGGGCATTAATGCATTCTAGAAGAAAAGGAGACTTTCGAAATATTGTCATTATATCAACTCTGTCTATAGCTTTTTGTTTCCTCGAAAGTTAATTGGTTTGCCACAGTAAATATTAAAAGAATTTCAGTACCCAGAGGAATTTATGATTTTAATCTTAATTATCTCTAATCAAAGCCAATCTCCACATTTATATTTTTGACTATATTGACTAGATAATTACGACACTACAATCCAATCAAATTTATTCGTTTTATTCCATAAAATACATTATTACGTATTATTCTTAGTTATTATTAAAACATAAATTGTTTAATAAAATGCCGTCTACATAGTTGCTTATTAGATATGCGGCCACTTTTTAAACTCCAACTCAGACATCTCCAACAAAAGAAACGTTGAAAAAATCATTTCTTCGGTGACTTCTTTGCAGCAGATTTTTGACAAAAATTCAGAAGATAAATCAAAATTGCAATTTCCTCAATAATCTGTCATTCGTAGTCACTTCTAACTGTAGGTCCAGTCCATCATATATAAAATTAAAACATACAACAAGTGGTGTGAAGAGCTTGCTTGTACGTGTAGAGTTATAATGACCTATTATGTATGTAAGCACTTTTTCTATTCGCTATAAATAACTCAGTGTTTCCAATATGGCACTGTGGCCGTTAACTGCCAATTCAAATGACGGACTTGGAAGATTTTTCACGATGTCGGAGTCAAGATTTAAAATTGCGAAGTGTTTTCGATTAAGCCAAAGACTTTACAATATTTTATTTCCGTGAAGAAATTACGTTTCTGCGTAATATTGATGTCCCTATAAATTTTTCCCTCTCGATTACATATGCTTACAAATTAAAAAAAAAAATTTTTCTACCATTATTCTATTCATCAGTAAATACTACCTTATTTATATGTGAAACATGATTTTTGTTGTGTAAATATAAAACTTTGCAATACTTTTTTGTTACAACAGCCACAAAGTAAACAAAAATCAATCAATCAATCAGATTGCGTTGACAGTAGTATACAGACACTGGCAAACAAAAGTGGATACATACAAGCAATATTATGAAATATTAACTTTAAAATAATACAACTTTAGACTCTCCACTAATTATACTAAAAACTTTGTTGCAAAATTATATCCTTTTAAGCATAAAACACAGCTTAAATGTTATTTGACAGCACTTAACCAGTTTTGCTCGCTTCTAATTTCTATTTAACTGATGAAATTAGACGAATCCATTCACTCACAGTCTTGTTTATAGAAATTGGTGCTAATATCTCTCATATGAGTTATCACTTCATATTTTCATAATAATTGCTCCAATATTCGTGTGCCATCATCATTTATGAGATTTTGTGAGACCTTTAGGATATTTGAATTGCTTTTTGAATTTTCTTTTATTATAATTGAAAGTACTTCAGACGAGAAGCGCTAACTTTTCCAGCGAGAGCGACTGTGTTGTTCTCAACTCAATTAAAATTTTCTCCGTTTTATTATTATTATTTTATTTTCACACAATTGATAAAAACTATTTTTTTAAATTACACACAAATTTATTTTTACACAACATATTTTACCAATTTCAAAATTTAGCTTTCTTAGAAAGGGGAGGAATGGGTTTTTGAAACGGCATTACATATGTTATTTGACTTAATATTCTATGAGGTTTGATGAGGTATAGTTTGGCGAATGCGAATTTTTTTCATATTTTTTCAAGTTTGTCCATTCGTAAAAGAAAACTTAATTAAAAAATATAAATAAATGATGTTATCTTAAAGTACATTTTCTTGAGAAGAGATTGACACTTCGTTTGATAAAATCGAACAAAAATTACCGTAGTTGTTATATAAGGAGTACAACAGTCGCGTAATATTTTTCATACACAATTTTTTTTTAAATGAGTTTTCAGTTCAAAAGCTTTCAGAATTTTTGATGGATCTTGATTGTTTATTGGAAAATGTGTCAATTTTACGTTTGATAAAAAAACTTAAATATTAGCTGACTTCTTGTAGTCGCCAAACGTGAAATTGATACATTTTGTGTGTCAAGATCACCAAAAATTTTTAAATCTTTTAAGGCATATACAAAATATAACATGACTGTTATACTATTTAAATATAAATACGGTAATGTTTGTTCGATTTCATCAAACGAAGTGTCAAACTCTTTACAATATAATGAAATTTCAAAATATTACCATTTATTTCATTTTTGAATTAAATTTTGCAATTAAGAATGGCTAAACTAGAAAAAAAATAAAAAAAATATTTTTCCAAGCTTATCCGATCCAAAGCTTTTTGAAAAGAGGAGAGATTAACCTTTAAGACGGTATACATAAATGTATGGTGCAAATTTATATGTTATGAGATATAAATTTGCATAATACATTTATGTATACCGTCTAAAAGGTTAATCTCTCCGCTTTTCAAAAAGCTTTGGATTTTGAAAATAGATTGAAAAATACTTGGGTTATCAATATTTTTGTGTTAAAAGTAATTTGGAGGGTTCGGGCAATATAAAAAAATATTTTGGAGTTCTACTCAACAAAACTTACGACATACGCTATGTCATTAGCTGGTTGTATTTCGTCTTTTGCACCCTGTTATTTGCGAATTGTATTGTGCTTCGTTAACATTTATGTCCATAGCGTGAGAAGTTATTTTATTTACAATTTCTTACTCATTGGACCTAAAATATTTATAAATATTGTGTAACCACTTTTGCTCGTCACTGTACATATTTGCATACATCATCTGTATAAAAATATATTATGTTTACATATGTAAGTTTCTATACAATTTGCCTTTAAATATTTGCATTTGATTTTGTGACTATTGACGTTGATGGAGCTATTGTTGACGGAGAGCTATCGACAAACAAATCAAATTTTTTTTTGTTAAATTCTTTAGCATTTCACATGCAAAACCAAAATCTAATTTTCTTTAAGCTTAATTCTTCAGATTTCATATTCTTACAACCAAAGAATTTCATTGTCGGCTAAGTACAGAGGTTGTACAATTAAATTCGAACGAAAAAAAAATCCTGATCATTTTGATTCATTCGGCCGCAATTTCTCTGTGCTTATTATTCCAAATTGTAGAGAAGAATTAGTGTGCGATAGGAATACTGCTGCGCGACAGGAGAAATGAGAAGGCGTTCTAAATTATACAAAAAACTCTTGGCAGCCCACTTATTTTGGGCAAATTTTATCATTTATTGTCCCTTTTTCCCTTCAAACTTTTTATCAAATGTGATATTTTCTAAAGATTATGTTGATGGATGGCTTTCATTATGACAACCAAACCATTCAACAATAATGGCAAAAACTTTCTCTAACAGCTTACTACAGCTTTTAGCATAAATCCCTCAAAAAATAAAAAAAAAAAATTCTTTTTTACTTACGCATATAGTAGGACTTAAATATATGTATGTATGTATTCATATATACAAACGTAATTGATCATTACAAACCTTTAGACAGGATTACAACCTAGCCTGTTGTATGTGTTACTTCGATCATGAGTGGCGGGGGCCTACAGTTTAAAGTAAGACGTTCCGAATTACATAAAATTTTGCAAAACTTTTCATTGGAAATTCCATTAATCTCACATTTTTTTATCAACGATCACAGAGAGAAATTTCGCTGAAGAAGCATTTCCTCCACCATATTCAATTTTGTTTGATATGTCTGCGCCGGCTTAGAACACACCAACAGCTTCTGATATTCGAGCTTTTTAAGTTCTTGTCAGTACCTTACTGCAACAAACGTAATGAAAACTTTTGGCCAAATTTTAATTCAAAACAAAAAAGCAAGTCAAACGAAATGAAATTCAATTAAAGCTGCTTTAAACTACTTCTACATGGCTTATCTCGAATCGGAAATCTGATTGGAACTCTATAAAGCACTAGCGAGCAAACTAGATGAGTTGAACACTTGAAACCACAACAATCTACGTAGATTTTGCTCCAATACTAAATCGTATCATAATTGAAAATAAATTGATAATTGAACGGAGCTACTCAGCAGAAGCGTTCTGCGTTGATTGAAACAAAATGGTGACACAAGAGAAACAGGGTCTGTGTATATCGGCGGATGACGTCGAACATTTCATCCCACTATTCTTCCTATTGTGTTATTGACTGACACTCAATATGCTACAACCGTATTTAAAGTATGAATTGAATTAATCTCAAATCAAGCCAATAACATGCATACATTTTAGAATTTCAGAATACTTATGTCGTTTCTTAATTGGTCGATCCAACTCTTTAGTCAGGGTTACAACCTAGGGTTCTCACACTTAAACAATGTTATGCAGTTAATTTATGCATGAGTGGGCAGAACTATACAGCTTAAACTCGACTCCACACATACATTCTTGAAAAATCTTGTTCATAGCAATTTTATTTGCGTCTCAGAGTTTAATGCTAGATAATCTGCTAGAGCAAGTTGTCAAAGAAATATTTCATAATTTCGTTTTGTGGAGATGTTAAGGTGGGCTTCAAAGTCAATATGACAACACACTAGTCTAGTAGAATACGACGACTATCAATGTTCGGTCAATGCTCGATTCAAAAGATTTAATTGTGTCCGTAAAAGCCTCCTGTGACACGGTCTTGATTTACTTCTGATTAACAAAATATAACACAAAAATATAACCAACAACATCCAATATATCGAAAAGGGATAATGCACAGTAAACCATAACAAGAACAACAACACTGCAAGGAGAAACGTAAAAAACAAACACGAAACAACAAATCAAGTAAGGTCATGTATAAATGTAAACAACATTTATAGAATTCTCGAGATGCAAAGACCGAACCTCATGCTTTACGTCGCTACTTTAAAAGGCAAGCCAAACATGCAAAGAGGCGAAGTAAAATTTCAGCCAGTCTTGTTGAAGAATAGATTCCGTTACAAAAATCTACAGAACAATTGTGAGTAATTGCTATTGTTTATCGCAAAGGGCATAAACAAAAGGAATAAACAAATAAAGCAATGCTGTTGTTAGAACAAGTTATGAACAGTGGCACCATAAAATTGTGTGGGAATAGTCCAAGAAATTTTAATTAAACTGAACACAAATTTATATTTCAAACGTTTTTAAAAAGGTAAAAACTTAACAATATTTTTATCGTTTCACGCGTTAAACAGAAATGTCATTTTAAAAAGTTAATTTTAAATAATACTTCGGATTTCTATTAATCGTTGTAAAGCAGTTTCTCTACCCCTTTACCTGTTAAATAAAAACAAAAGTGGTCCAATGTTTCAAATAGTTAATATTACATATCATTTAACTTCCTTTTTTTAGTTCTTTTTTTTTTGTTATTCTTCAGTTTCAAGGATAATTATGAAAGTCTTTGTGAAACTAGAAATTGTGGTTGATTATCAGTTTTTCTACTTCTTACATTTTAAATTGTAGATTTTTGAACGTATAATGCCTGTATCTAAATACATGACGTAAGGAGATGAAATACTTTAAAATACTATGGAAATTGTAAGAAAGGGATTAGTTGCAGAAAAAATGTTAAGAATTGTTGGCAGAACTTTCAAATTCAAATTTTCGGTTTAAAAAATTTTTGGGGGAAAAAAAAACTTAACGAACAATAAAATTTTTTATTGAATTTTCTTACCAGAAACTATACATAATTTCAAACAAGCAATGATAAGCACTAAGGGTTAAGTGGTATTTAAAAACTGAATAAAACCCAAGAGGCTAGGATTAGAGAAATAGGAAAGCTAAGGTGTTCAATAAGGGCAATGTACATACCAAATTGGTCATTAAACCCTTCAGTCAGGATTACGAACCTATGTGGCGCAACCTACACTTAAAAAGACGACTAACGACGACAGGTTTTTGAAGTTACTTTTTATGGAATTTTATTTACTTTCCAGAAGGTATTTCCAGAATTGCTGAGAGGAAGTCGACGAAGAAATTAATTTTGTTCATATTCGTTTTTGGAGAAATGTCTGGTCTAGGTGTGATCGTAGCCTAACGTTAATAAGCTGACATACTACCTACCTAGACCCAAGGTTAGGTAGGTTACTGCTCAGTCACCTTTACTATAATGGGCCACAACTTACATCAAGGCTCCTACTTAATGTCTAAGGGCACAACTTACTAAGGTCTATAAGTGTCTATTCTGTAATACTGATATTACATATGCCGTCCATTTAATTGTAGATCGTGGTTGGCTTCTCATAGGTGAGAAATTTTTCAAATGCTTTTGGCTAGACAGTGTTTTATGACTAAAATTCCTGATATCGAAAATAAATGAATTTATTACCCGACATCAACAAGTGATAGATACATATTTCTAATTATTTCACTTCAGCATTGAAATGACATCCAGCTGACCAGGTGTACATGGTCATGTTTGCAACACCTATCAAAGCGTTATTGGAAAACAATTATTTTTCTGTTATTCTAAACTGTTCTACCTGTTTCGTCATCTGTTTAATTTAATATATATTTAAAAAAGCGCCATATTTCGCTGGTAACTGATGTGCGTCTGACAATCAACAACGAAATATTGAAAAAAAAAAATATTTGCTTCGGTGGCTTCCTTCAGCAAGATTTCTGGTAAAAACTCTGAAGTAAATAAAATTGCCATGAAAAGTTTGCTCAAAATATTTTTCATTCGGAGTCGCTTAAGCTGTAGGATCCCGCCACTCATGATATAAAATAGCACACACAACAATAAGTGGTGTGAAAGCTAGGCCGAGGCCTGCTGAAGGGTTGTAAGGCCAATTTTGTATGTTTGTGCATCTGAGAATAACGGAAGCATTACTTTGAAATATGCTAATCGGATGTTCCATAATTTACGGCCTTTTACGCCTTGTCAAACCGGTCTAATCTATCCTGTCTACTTTATGGGAGAAACTGCTATCATCAATATAACATTGATAATAATTTTTATAACGAAATATAACAAATTAAAAATTATAAATCGCCACAAAGGTTGCTAACATGTCAAACTACTACGTTTAGAAAAAATAAAACCAGGCTGACAATGACGTAATTGTAAACATCATGACCAGAAAATTTTGGCGATATATTCCATAAAAGTAATATAAAATGTTAGACTATAAATAGTTTTGTTAAAATAAATTAAAATGAATAAAAAAATGTTAACATTTTTTTAATAAAATCCCATCCAATAATGCATAAATTCTTTGGTGCAACAAGTATGTATGAATGATACATAAGGCAGAAAATGAAGTTTTTAATCCTCGATCCTACGGTTAACATTGGGAGTACTAATTATTTTCAATACTAAAATATTTGTTAAAAGCTGATTCCTGTGAGGCCGAACTCAATAAGGTGATAGCAAATTTACAAACGAACTTCAAATTTCCGCCAGTGTTTTTTAACAAAACAAGGCAATCACGCTTGGAGGGGAATACTAGGAGCCATAAGAGTAGATTGTATGATAAAAGAATGTCCCATACACCATTAAAAGGATTAACACCCCTAATATGAATTCGCCCTTGGGTTTTTTAAATTAAAAAAATTATTAAGTTTTTCATTTTTCAAAAAATGTCAATGCAATCTTCTCAAATATTTTTATTGAATTTTTTTTTTTTTTTTGTTTGTTCGATTTTTTTTTTTCATAAATTATGTTGAATAGAAATAGAAATCAAAATTACGCTTTCTACTTACAAACGCAATCAAATAACGTTTTATCTTAAGAAAGAAAGGTTGAAAAGAGCAAAAACCAAGAACTGCTAATCATTATGCTTGCAAAGGCAAAAAAAAACGAAAAGAAACAAATACAAGAAACATATTGATTTTGAGCGAATGTCTTAAGGCCAAAAGAAAAAAAAAATGAATATCCACAAATCATAGCTAAACAACCGCAGAACAATGTTGCCAACATCATCGATACAAAGTATGTGTCCCTAGAAATTTATATAAAAACAGATAAAAAAGGAAGAATTGTTGCGAAAAACAAAAAAAAAAAAAAAAAAAAGAAAATAAAAAAATTCAGTAGAAGTAAAAAAAAATGAAAAAATGTAAAGCGTAAGAAATCACGCTGGTAAATACACATTCCAAGTTGCCTGTAAGGTATTGTATACGTTTGTTTACTGTTAACACCGCAATCACTTGTTACGCTATAATAACAATTCATGACAGTAGGCGTCAAAAGGAACTAACACTATGGATAAAATTCTAACAATCATCAAACTCAACTTTTAGAACTTTTATCACTTAAGAAGAGTAACCGAAAAATTTGACAATTATTTTCAATTGTAAAACCTGGCAATGAAAGAATTTTAAAATAAAATAACGGCAATTTATTAATTTAAATTTTTTGTTTAATGTACAGTTTCTATTGACGGTCACTGTATTCTGTGCTTTTCAGTAGGGACGAAATAAAAACAAATAGCAATGATATGTATATGTATCTGTAAGGACAGATAGCCACAAATTTAATTTGAGTTATGCGGTGTAATTTCATCCACTCTCACTGTTTCAGTCTCTATTCGAAATTGTTATTCCGGAAAATTAACTTTTATAATATTGGCGTTGTTATTGTCATTTTGAATACACTTACTATAAGTATGTGTGCATAAGGTGTAGTAAAATGAAATCTGTTTCAAGTGTATGAAATTATATTTCGCATAGTTAGAATGATCTATCATAGGATTATAGTGGATTACAGCATTGCCAAATCGAGAGGACTGCGAATTCATAGCACTGCCCTATAAATTTTAATCAAGTTCCTTATTAAAAAATTCAAAATGTCGGTCTTCCATAACACAGTAATTTGCGTACACTTGTTAACTCTTAGTTTTCAAAACATTTTACACTGACTTATGACTTCTAACTTACTGGCAACATCATTATTCGCTCTATTCGTATTTCTTTATTTTAATTATTCCGATACTTCATGATCGTGTTTTCGATCTTTAATTTGTCTGGAAATTCATGATCTCTCTATTGAATTGTTGCTTATATTTTCGATCTCTATTTTGTTCCTTATCTCATTAGTACAATTCTGTGTACCTTACAATGTGTATATTTGTTGTTTGTTTTTTTTCATTTAGTTTTCTATATTTAAGCACCTAATGTGAAATGAACCAATTTCTTTGTAACCACTGCATTAGATTAGAAAACGTAATACATTGCCACATTTTTTTTATTTTTATTTTTTTTTCATGAGAAAATAATTTAATTTCACAATTAGCTCGATTAACTATGAATTGCTGCCAATTAACCTTCAGACCACACCCGTAACATAAATCACTTTCAGAATGTCTAATACTGTCGACACCACCACCTCAGAATGGTACGAGCAACATATGTATTTAATGTTACTCATACGCCCAGTTATATTCACCACCATTATATATGTTATGTAAGTATTTATTAAGCTGCACATACACACATACAGGCATAACAATATGCCATC
>QOCX01007008.1:0-10618 GCA_005959815.1 Sarcophaga bullata
ACCTATAAAGATGGCCCTTCGATTATATGCTGTAATGCTTAGGAACCTTGCTAATCGTTGATTCTTATTTTTACCCCTCATTCTCCTTCATACCCTAACTTTATACGATTTTCTAGTTGATTTTAAAAAACTTTTCTCTTCAGAGATTTCTTAACGGCAACATAATTACGACAGGGCTCAAGTGATATGAACAATTGGTTTATAAACCAACAATAGCCTTCGGTTTTATTGATACCACGTTCTTCTAAAATCTTGATGATAACATACAAGAAATTGAAATGAAAAAAAAAAGGAAAATCTGTAACTCAGGGAGTTTAGACTTAATAACGTGGCATATAAATTCGTTATAATTCAACAAACTGAGCTATTTTGTGTGATTTAATCTTACAGCTTTTCGTTTCTAAACAGAAATTTGAAACCAAATTGTATATTGTTTTCAAACAAAATGTTTCAATATTAAGCTGTTAATAATAAAACTTAATTTCTATTTATAAAAGCGCAACAAGAGAGATACACGATCTGGCTAAGCATTGAACCGCAATACTTAAAAACCGTCTACGATAATACACAACAATAGTAGAGAGAATATTAAACAAACCTTCTAGACCGCAACACCAAAGTTTGTCTAACATAGGCGGCAATAAAATATCACAATAAAAAAAGCAAAAAAAAAAAAAACAAAAAAAATACCGTAGGCTGTGTTGTTGTTTTCTTTACTAAAATAAAATCTAAAAATAATCTTTTTTTATTATTTTATTTTTTTTTATTTTTTTTTGTATTTTTTTTGTATTTTTTTTTTATTTTTTTTATTTTTTCTTTTTTTCACATTTTCATTTCATTCTTGGTTAATATAGGCAATTTAAATCAAAACAACAACAACATCAAATTTCTAAAAATAGAAACAAATATGAAAACATTTTAGTTTCAATCCACGTGTAGTAATTCGAAATGCATTCATCATTCGATCATAATTTGTTTTTATTTTGTCAACAACAACTATTTAATTTTATTATTGATAAAATTTATAAAAAAAAAATTTAAAAAAAGAGTTCAATGGCCTGTAATTTGTTTGCAGAAATATAAAGAGAAAACCGGCGGCCGATTGTTTTAAATAACGATACAGTATTCCCACCTTTGACTACTAAGCATCACAGGGTGCAATATGCACAGGGCTAATCTATTCTATTGGAAGCCATAAAATATGGAAATATTTAAACATTTATTAAGCGTTTCCTATCTTTAAATTTAAAACAAAAAATATAGTGTGTGTGAGACATCACTGAAATTGTTTATTCGCTTGAAAGACCTATTGGTGCCATTATGTGCGGCCATTTTGGCGCATTAGTCAGGCCAAATTTGAACGATGGCATAAGCTTTAAGGATTTCTGTGGTTTGTAACTTATTCGTAAACACCTGCGACTTAAGAAAGCCATAGAAGAAAAATTCTTACAGGAATCACATAATCTCAATGACCAGTTCATGTTACATCTACATGAGATGGCCTAAGAGCAAACGATCGTTTCACATATGCAATGTGGCATGGGATGTGTAAACCGTAACTCAGTCCTGTTCAAGCCACATATCCTTGATGTCCAGACCATTCAATTCAGGTCAAAAGAAGTTGGTAATTATCGACCCAAAGCACTAATCATTGATAGTGATGGCCTAGCCAAAGTCAGCCTAAAATCCACATCAAAAAAAAAACAGCATTTGTGAAAAAGTTTGATGAGCCACTTTTTCTCTTTGTGTTTTGCTTGTGGAATAGTACGAAAAACGAGATAAAACCAGTGTATCAATGGTTTGGGCGTTTCAAAAATTTGCGATTGTGACATCAAAATGCGTCCGTCAATAAATTCGAAAGATTTTTTGATCAAGATTTGTGTCAGATGGAATGCATAATCATTTAACGTGACTACAGCAGCCATTTTATAGCAACAGGATTCATTCACAAGCAAGCAAGTTCGTTCCACAAGAACTAAAGCCCAGAGACGTTGAAAATGTCTGGAATGTACGGTTTGATCACTTTAAAAAGAAATCATTTCTTCATCGAATTATCACTGTTGAAGAAAAATGAAGCACAAGAAATCATATGTAGGGCGCGGGTGACGAGCTACATCTACAGTGTTAATCATGAATATCCATGGTGCCAAGGTAATGTTCTGTTTTTGATGGGATCAGACGGTTATAATCAATTATGAGCTGCTAAAACAGGTTCATACTATCACAACAGACCAGCACGAATAGGAATTAATTTGTTTGAAGCGAGGATTGGTCCAAGAACGCTCTAAGTATGCCACGACTATTTCACAGTGTAGTTAGTATTTAAAAATCTCATATAATTTTAAATTAAAATAAAATTGCTTGTTAAGCGAGGGGCTACTGTATACCACACAAACATAGTGAGTATGTTATTAAAAAAAAAACCCGCACAAATGATCAAATTTAAGTTAAGGAACACAACAGACGATTAGAATTTATTAAACTGATACTGATTAAGTATATAAATACCGTTTATTAACTTTAGTCGTTTATTAAAACAAAAACAAATGCAAAAAAACCAGCGCCAAGAAACAAAATACTTTCGTTTTTTCGACTTGTTAGTTTACGAAAAGACAGCCGGCGACTGATTGTGTCACATCGTTTTTTCTTTCTACTCGAACAAACAAAAGTAGGGGGATCATTTGGTGATCCACAGACATTTCGAATAGAAAATTGATTTTCTATCTTAGCTTGTATATGATATGTAGTGCATGTACATACTTGTATATTCGTATGTTTTATAGTAAATCGTTTAATTTTCGCATTTCATTGATGATAAGAAATGATAAATGCAGAGATCGATTGTCAATGCAAAAAAATCGAATTTAGAATCGAGAACGTTTCGATTAAGAAACCGATATTGTCACCAAATCATTATTTTTTGATTTCTTTGATTTGATTTCTTATCTTTGCCCCTGTATAATACAAAATAAATTAAATCTGTATATGAGGTATGTTTAAAAAGTACGGCTACTGTCTCGAAAATGAAAGACTCTATGAAAGGACAGAGATTTGCAACGCTTAAAAAAGAGGAAAAAAATATAGAAAACTAAGCAGATGCATCTAGGTCGTTATGTTGGTACTCACGTTATGGCGGAATGCATTAAAAACAAGTGCAAAAATATAGAATCACAAGTGCCAGTAGAAGTACACTTACTGCCTATTGAACGAATATGAAAAGAAGTTGACAGCTAGAAGCCTCTTTAGACTCAATGAATTCAGAGTTAGGTCGGCACTGTTGAAAGAGCTAAAGTGGCAGGATCAAGTTACATACACATGACCATAAAAGTTTACTGCTGTAATACACCTTATGTGATAGTAAACTGAAACTAGTCATGAAAGGGTACTAAATGGAGAGGGACATGGGATTAGGGATATTTACCTATAAAGCCAAAGTAAGATATTACAGCGGAATGTATGTATGTAGCCGCTTTAGGCGTAAATCATAGGGTTTGCTAAGGCCATGGAATAGGTCAGGAAACATTTATCGAAAATTTGTGTTCATAAATAGTATGGCAACACTGCACAATAGCTTTGAGGATCTGAGTGAGAACGAGTGCTGCTAAGCAACAACAACAAAGTTTCATATGAACTGACAAAACCAAAATCAGTGGCCAGTGGACAGTTCGGTGAAATCACCACTTTTTTGAAATTACTGAGAAAAGGTTCGATTTACTCACCAATTGTGCAAGGACATAGATCGGTCTGTAGATATGTAAGAGCCTTATGACCACACTCAATGCTAGACTTAAGTATGTGTAGAAGTTGAAGTCTATTATGGGAGTCCTGACGGCAGACATTTGCCCCTTTAGATGTAGGATCAGCAGATGTAATAGAGATCTCTCTAGGTACCATGTCTGCACGTACTTATGCAGAAACGAACGAGGGAGTGGATTATTAGACTTGGAGGACTGCAAACTTGTGGATCCAATTGGTTTCATCAACGTTGTTGAATAGCTAAGGAGCTATTCATAGTGTTCAATTTTCTTTCTCTTTATTTTTCATGTTTTTCTCATCTAGTTTTCTTTTTTTTCTTTTTCTTTGTTATCCTTTCTTTTTGTCTTTTACCATTTTTGTTATCTTTTTTATCCTCTGTTTTCTTTTCGTTTCTAGTTCTATTCCAAATTCTAAAGTGTCACATTGGACCAGTAATTGATTTTCGGGTTGTGACCCTTCCAACCTAAACCTGAAAACAAAAATGCAAAACACTTTGTCTACGAAATAATGTAGAGAAAATGCAACAGGAAAATAAATGTAGACACAACACAACACCGCAGCGAAAAACCACAACAAAAAGAAAAGCCATTTTAACACTATGAATTTACAAATAACAACAACAACAAAGAAATTAACAGGGAAACAACTTACCACCACCACCATTTGCATCAGAGACGTAAAACAATTATAAATTATTATCTCATGCTGCTATTTGATTAAATTTCATCAATTTTTTTTTGTTTTTTATTATCTTGTCCTCAGTTAATATTTTATTTGTTTTGTTTATTTTCAAGATTAGTTGGTGGTGTGCACTTAAAAATATGTATAAAAAACTAATCATATGCACATCTCTCACACAAAACAGCAAGAACAACAGAATTTCAATAAAAAAAAATTACTTTTGGTTGAAACGTTAATTTTTTAGGAAAACCAGTATCACTGCTAACAATAACTCTTTGTTTAAAATGTTTACAAAATATATTTATTATTTTAATTTGTGCTTTATTGTTTTTGATATTTAATTTAAAAATTTCTTTTGTATATATATGCAAATACAGTAGCGTAACGTATAGCAACAAATTTTTTTTTTATTTTAAACCGTTTTTTCCGCTCTCTACACCATACAGCGAAAAACAACAAACACGAACTAAAAATAAAAACAAACAGTATTTTTGTTGTTTAATGAAAACAAATTAGGGCTGCCAAGTTTTATATTATTAGAAACAGTGTTGCTGCTGGCATATAATTCTGCGAAATAAATTTTCTTATAATTCTAATATAAAAAATTAAAAGAAAAATGAAAAAATAAAAATAGTAATAAGAGACATTTTCCTGTAGCTTTACAATTATAAAAAACTTTAATTTTTGTAATATTTAGTGTGAATAAATAGTTGTTCCTTCATTCATGAAATGAAAATAAAAATAATGGCAGCCCTAACTTTGTCAATATGAGGAAGTGCATAAAAAGAAAGAATGACAATAATAATGCTGCCAGATTTTTTTTAAACAAATTTCTTCAAAAAAATTGGTTTAAATTATCCTTGTTCCTATTAAAATTTTGACGCCGTTAAAAAATTTTGTGTATAAAATTGTCAGAAATAATTATTCGAAAAAATTGACGCCGTTAAAGTAACAAAAGAAATTCAGGAATAATATTTAAACCAATACCGTTTGGTTTTGTTACCGGTACCGATACCAGGAACCTATTGGGAAATAACTTTGATGTCTAATTCTGTTTTAGAGATGAATGCGTAACAACTAAATCATCTAAAACAGTGGGAACTTGTTTGTACTTTTGTAATTTCCTCTGACTTTGTTGTACTTATATAACAAGAATGTTCTATTATGGACTGAGTGCGTACGTTCATTCAGACGGTATGTTTGTTGATAGTACTGATTCCAAATATTTCCAATGGGTTTTCGTGGTTCGATGAAAAGACCGTTGTCTGTTAAGCTTAACGTAACGTACCACAAGACCGCATCGACTTTTAAATGAGAAAACATAAAATATATATCTTATATGTATGTACAGATTCTCAACAGCAAAATAAATGCTACTGTACATCTGTTAGTGGCCCATCATGACAAATGTCATTTTATAAATATTAAGAACATTCATTTGTGTTTAGATTTATTACATTTAATCTACAGTTTAGTTTTTATTAGAAATCGGACATCACAACATTCCGTAAGATTTAATACATTAAAGAATTCACTTCCCATTGGCTGCTTAACTTAAATATGTACATTATATTTATAATCTTTATGCTAGTATGTGTATTATAGTGGTAGTATGACTTCCAAATAGTAGATATTAACCGCCCGGCACCTTAAGTCTTAGGTTTGAATAGTTCTTGTATGATTTTAAAACTGACTTCATTACGCTGCTGATAGACTTTGGTATGTTTTGCCAATTGTTTTAACTTGTTTCCATTTGGCCAAATGCTGAGCCAAAATAGCTTCCTTTTGACCATTTTCAATTGGTCAGTAGTGGTTACAATTTCATCTGTTCGGTTAAATACTTTGGGTGGCTTAATTGGTGTGTGTATTTTGGGTACATCTGTAGGTTTGGGCTTCGGCATGCTGTTAATTTCACGTTGTTCACCTTTACGCAACATTACCAGCATTTCCATGCATTATCTTTGCGTTCTGTGGGCGAGGGTGAACGAGCATCACGATAACTACGTATACTGGGATTACGTGGTTGATTTGCCATCCACGCCCTACAGATTGGATAAAGAGACGTGTGTTCTGAGTACTTGGACAAATCCAAACTTCGATCGAATAGTTTCATAACAAAACTCTCAGCCTGGATTTTTGACTGCCAGCCGTAGCATATTCTCGTTTTCGTCTTTTGCTAGCGTCATATAGCCCATAGAGGGGGAAGCTCGCCCGGTGTTTTCTTTTTAGGTCTACCGCGTTGACGATGGCGTACCACTTGTTGTTCCTCTTCTTCTTCCTCCTCCTCCTCATAATCCTCGGGTATGTCGTCGACCTCCTGATTCTGCAAAGAATCATTGAGTGCTCCACGCAGACGGCCTCTGGCTGCCTGTACTTCATTATTATCACGTTTGTGTGGTGATGTTTTCATTTTCTATCGTTCTCTTCTCAAGTATAAAGTGCAAACAACAATATCTTTTAAATCTAATTATTAATAAAAGCTGTTTTAAATTTAAAACAACAGTATATACGCCTGATATTGTCGTTTTAAAAAAATTGTTTGATAAAATGACAACTGAAGAAAATGTCAAAATTATTGTAATGAAGTTAGTTGCAGTTCTTTCAATCTCTGCAGCTAAGACAGGGTGCAGAAGAAAAGTTTTTTATAAACATATGCGGCATATAAGGTTTCTTCAAAATACTTTGTATCCAATAGAAATTTTTCACGGATTCTTTAGCAAATTTGAGAGATTAATTAATAGAACCAATAAACATATTTTTCTTCTTCTTGTTTCCTTTTTAAATAATTTCTTTTAATCCCTAAAAAGTTAACGTTTTTTCATGTTACAAATACCCTGCAAACAGCTGTTCTTAGTTAATTACTGAGAAACATCTGGCATCACTATGAATGCATTTTTAAAGAGAATATTTTTTATGACATTTCAAAACAAATTCTTATTGCAGAGCAAGCAAAGCACAACATTGCATTTTTTTGTTTTAAAACAATAATCAAATAAAACTGAATACAATAGTAGAATTATGTGAACATTTGTTGTTATTTATTATAAATTTTTGAACAAATAATGTTTAATTCGTAAGAACACGTGTGGACTCTCTCTCAAAATAAAATAACTTTCGTGGCCATTTGTAAAAACGATGGATCCTTTAATATTTTTTGTTGTATTGATTACCATATATGGTGTATTAGAGTTATTCTTTTTGATCGCTTTTTTAAGGTAATTAACTTAAATGTAGATTATTTGTTTGACTATTAATAAATTTTTAAATGTTATAGAGCTGCATGCACTATCCCTATGACTCCTTTCTTAAGAATACTGGCCTGACGGTGCAATCTTACGCATCAAATGGCATACGACTGCATTTAATCGTTTCGTTTTAAGACTAGGCAATAGCAGTGGTTCCTGTTGTCGCAGCTGGTTAACCAAATCGTTTACTGTGGGTGTGGTTGATAGCTTTATCTTTGTGCCTGTAGGCATAATTTTATTATTTATTACGATATTTGGCAGCGGTAATGCTGGCCACATAAATGACTTTAGTAGTGCCGTTAGAGTAGGTAGTGCAGCTGGTGGCAATAGTGGAGCTACTGTTACAGGCACTAAAATCTTAGAGAATTCATCAAGAACACAAACTATAAGTTTGGAGATTCTATTGCCCGGGTGTAATTTACCTCTAGAGGAAATTGGCTACTATGTAGCCACTCTATTGATATCGACGGTGGTGCATGAATTGGGTCATGCTATAGCGGCTGTCTTGGAAGATATACCAGTAACTGGTTTTGGTTTCCATGTGAGTATCACTTCAATAAAGAAAAAGAAGTTCTATTCCTAAATTCCTTCTTCTTTGTAGTTGTATTTCTGTTTGCCCATTGCCTATACCGAAATCTCATCGGAACACTTAAATGCTTTGAAATGGCTGCGTAAATTGCGTATTTTATGTGCTGGTATATGGCATAATTTCGTTTTTGCTGCCATTTGTTATTTGCTGCTCTCTACGCTTGGCTTTATGGCCGCTCCGCTCTATAGTCTTAATAAGAATGTTATTGTCACTCATATCTCGCAACAGTCGCCTTTAAGGACAAAAGGCGATAAAGGTCTTATGGAGGGTAATATTATAACACAAATCAATGACTGCGATGTTTATAGTGAAGATACTTGGTTTATGTGTCTACTAAAAGCTCTACGTTCTAAGCCAGCATTTTGTGTTTCCTCCGATTTTATACGTTTGAACGATGAAAGCATAGAAATCTCACATCACAGCTCCGATGGCACTCTACAGTGTTGTGATAATAAGAATGCAAAACTATGTTGTTTTGAGTATATTGATGATTTTAGCAATGATGCTCCGGTGGAGATACCACAACATGTTTGTCTAGATGTAAGGCGTACTATGGAAGATGCTTATGGCTATTGCAATAGTGTGGGCACCTGTGACAGAGGCTTTTGTTTAAGACCTTTACTACGTAATACCACCACTATAATGATATTTAAAAGAGAACTTTCTTTAAGACAAAAATCAATGAAAGATGATAAAACGTCGGTGTTAAAAAATGTTATTTACATGGGCCATCCTTTGGATGTTACACACACTGTACGGATTTCCCCATTTGTGCCTAAACACTCGTATGTTAATCCCAAATGGTGTGATTCTTATTTATTGTTCCTGAAGTATAATATAGTTTTTAGTTTGGGCTTGGCTTTATGAATGCCTACCGTGTTTCGGTTTCGATGGCCATCATATCCAATACCATTGTCAATAGTTTTCTAGTCAATCGTGTAACGGAGAACCTAAACGTGATGTCATCTCACTTATAGTCGCGGCATCGTCACTATTATTTGGTTTTAGCTGAAGGTGCTATGGCTGAGTCTAATAAGGTATTTATTTTAATAGCAGAAATAGAAAAACAAGAAAAAAAACAATATTGATACACTGTATAATTTAGTAGTGTTAGCTAAAAGTAAACGTTTATGTAAAATAATTAATTTCAATACATACATACATACATACATAAGTAAATAAGCTTTAGTAGATGACTTGATTTTCTAACGCAATCGATATTAATATTAGAACTTTGAAAAGAAAAGAAAAATTATTCGGTATGTGATACAAATCGATTTTGATTTTGATGAAAATGAATTGAAATGAAAAGAATTCAAAACGTTTTTTAAACGTATTTTTGTATATTATTTCCTACACATGATAAATAGTTTCGTGCAGAACTATTATCTGCAGTAATTCTTTAAATCATAGATTGGGGTATCACTCTACGTTTCATTACAAATCATTTGATTTTTATCACATGCCTGAATAGAATTAAAAAAATACGACAAATAATAGTAAAAATTTAAACGAAACTTAAGGGCATATTCTTGTCTAAAAACCTAGATTTCAAGTATTTTTCTTCTTTTTATCCATGTTTGAGATCTTTTTCTATTATTCTGTTTCTGTCTAGACGAATGGTGTCAGACGTACGTCTTGTTTGTATGGCCAAAATTAATCAATTTGTTTTGAAAATCCTACCCTTTCTCGATTTTTTCTTGGAAGATAGAAACCCCACACTTTCTTAATTTTTTCCTTTCTAGAGAAAAATCTTTGTGTGATACCGTATCTAAGAGAACATCGTTCCGGTTGTATTACGTTTAGTTAGCAAACTCTGCAAAATAATGCGAATTTAAAATAAATTATTCTTGAATTCTTTTTTAGAACAGAATAGGCCCTTAACTATAAATATAGCACACATCGACTTAGAATAGGAATTTCTTTGAAATTGTTTACAATAAGAAACAACACGTATATAATTTTGTACTAGAGACGGTGGCTATAAAAATTGAATACAATACAGTCTTATTGTCTTAAAATTTTTGATTTAATTACTGGCGCAGAATACATTATTGTACAATTGTTCAATTACTATTATAAGCCTTCAATTCGTACACAATTTCTTATAAAGCCAAACCGTTTCTAATTAATTTATTGTATGTTACAATGCACCTTTTTAATAGTGTAGCTAAGCAGCAAGCATCATTAGTTGAATAAGTTTCATTTGAATTTAAAATTTAAAGAAATTAAAGAATCTCCAATGGAAGTTAACAAGCAACATGCGATTATGTAGGGATTGAAAATTAAAGAAATAAATTTCAAATAATAATAAAAAGAAAACAAAACATATTGTTAAATGCATAAA
>QOCX01007009.1:511-10617 GCA_005959815.1 Sarcophaga bullata
GGTGGATGAAATGATAGAGTCATTCAATAAAGGCATTGCTAATGACAAAGGGAAGGTGTCAACTTTGGAGGAGACTGTTGATGGAAAACTCGTTATGATGGAGGAGAAAGAGAAGAAAAAGTGGGGCGAAAGTCGTAGCGAACTAGACTGGGATACCGATGAACTTATAGGTGAAAGTGTTCCTATTGCGACTGGTATCAAGAGGGAAGGCAGGATCGATATTTCCTCACCAGTGGATAAAGAGAAAGATCGTGATGGTAGACCTGAAGATTCACGACGTGAACTGAGTCGCTCACAATCTAAACAACGTGAGCAGGAATACACAGAACGTGAAAGTGAAAGTGAAAGAGAACAAGAGCACGAACGTGAACGTAAAAACGAGCAGAGGGATAAAGAACGTGAACGCGAGAGGAACGCGAGGATGAAGTTGTGAAAAACGTTGAAGACCTGCAACGTGAGAAAGAAATAGAGGAAGAGTTACGTGAGTGCAAAAAGACAGAGAAGAAAGCGCGGAAAAAGGAAACGAAGCGGCTTAAAGAGCTCCTAGAAAACTACAATGACGGAAGCGATGATGGTAAATATTCCAAGAGTCGGGAACTGCAACGACGTCTGGCGGAAAGGGTTCGAGAGGCAGATTTAGATGGAAAGGGCCGAAATAACGAACATGGAAAATTGTACAGACCGCAGATAATTACTGACGATAATTTGGAAAAGCGTAAAGAACAAATACAAGTCAGGGATAAGCACATGTCTTCGGGAAAACGTCCGAATTCACATGCAATCTACCATCGAAATATCGTCAATGTGGGACCAGCAAGTGTGGGACTAGCACTAGCCCAGGAGACCGCTCATATAATTTCCAGACTTGCAGTAAGACGAGAGCGAAAGATGAAAGTCGTGGAGGAAGCAGTATGGCTTCTAAGTAAAATTAAAAGATTAAACGATGTAATGTACAGGAGACAGAAAGTTTATAACCCGCGAGTAAAAATGAAAGTCGTACACGTAGAGCGCCTGGCGAAATATGGAGAGGATATAATGAGCCTATTCGGGACGAACAGGCTTACGTGAGGCGGCAGTGTTACGAAAATGGAAATGGTGTAACTTCGTTTAACATTAAAATGTTAAACAAAGCTACAAAAACAAAAACAATGGACTTGTTTGCCTGATTAAAAATAAAAAGAATAAACAACAACATCAATACAACGAAAAAGGGAAAAACACATAAACAGCAAACAACAACAACGCTGAAGGGACGAAAGTAAACAACCTACACTAACAACAAGCAAGCAAACATGTGTGAATGTAAACATGTTGTTTACATTCATAGAAATCTCATGAAGGCGAAGACTAGAACCTTCGCCTACGAGAACATTCATCAGACTGTTTACGTCGTGATATAAAAGGCAAAGCAAAGCATGAAGGATCGGAGTAGAAGTTCAGTCAGTCTTGTGTGAAGAACGAGTTTTTGCCGTTGTGAAGTTAAACCAAATTCCGTGGTTTGAAGATCTCCGTTACAAAGATCTACAGAACAATTGTGTGATAACTGTTATTGTTTATCGCAAAGGGCATAGACAAGGAATAACAAATAAAGCAATTGTTGTTGTTAGAATCAATTGTCAACAGTGGCACACAAAAGTTGTGTGATTAATAAAGGATTTTATTAAAATTAAACACAAATTTATTTTTATTTGCAATCTACGAGCTCATATTTTAAACGTTTTAAAAGGTAAAAACGTAACAATATGTATTAAACCAACGATTTCAACGCTCGCGATTTCGTACACTTTTAAGGGTGGGTTTTTATAATTTAATAAAAGCAAATATTTATGTATAAAACAAGAAAATATAGATTGTGAATATATAAAATTATAAATGAATATATTTTAAAAATTTTAAAATGTAAAAATATATTTTTCGTGTCCTTCTTCTTCAGCGGTTTCGATTTTTTTGAGAAGATTACAAAAAATCTCTTAAATTTGATTAAGTTACAAATTTAAGGAAAAAAAGACATATTTTATTATAGATTATAGATATTTTACGCTTTTTACCTCTGAACTACTCCACTTGTTTGCTTCTAATCGACACAGAATGCAAGTCATCTGGGAGTGCTTTTCCTGGAGTCGTCCAACGATATGGTTATAGTTATTTGTGTAGTGTGTTGATTTGGACTTTGTGAAACACTTTACGGCACGTTTGTTTTCGCAATTTTTCTCACACTGTATATATTTTTTTTTATTTCTTTTACTATGTTTTTTGTTTTTTTTTTTCTCACAACACTAGTGTGCCAAAAATACAGTCCGTCAGTGTATATATATTATTAATTTTGTTTTTATATGAATATATATATTTTTTTAATGTTTAGTTGTTATTATTTTGTTTGTTTTATTTATTCTTATTTCTTTTCACAGCACAACACTCTTTGTTTTTGTTCTTTTTTCACCACATAACATTTGTTTGTCTCGTTTATTGTTTTATATTTGTATATTGTTATGTATAGTGTATGCTTATTATTTGCTATTATCTTTTATTCTGTACAATTTTATTTTATTTGTATGTTTTTGTAGATTGTGTTTTATATATATATTTTTTGTAATTAATATATAAGATTTATTTCACTTAATTGTTGAGTTCTAATTAGCTTATAAAACTCAATCACACGCGAGTTAATTTTTAAAAAACTTATAAAAACTTGTTCGCGAGTTTAGTCTTTTACGAAATCGATTCAAATTTATGAAAGTCCCTGCTCGGGCGCCAAAATGTTTTTCCTAATAGTTTTTAGGAACAATTAAATTAATTAAATTATAATTTAAAATTTAGGATGGGACGTCAAAAAATGACCGCGAAGACCAAACCCTTTGCTAACGAAAAAATGTACCGATCGAGTTCGATTATTATTACGAACTAACTCCTTTATTTCAATTTTTACTTAAATCTAACATTCCATGTACTTAACTCTAACTGTGGAATTCATATTTATGTACTTAATCCTAACAGTGTAATTCTATTCAGCAATTATCTTAGTCTACTTTCTATGATGATGGTGGTAATGATGATGATGGCTCAACAAAGCCCTTAATCCAGGGGTTACCAACAATTTTTTGGTTGTGTATTAGTGAGTAAGTGAGTGAAAATAAACTGAGTGATTTTATTTAATTACTGTCAAAGACAAATGTTGGTAATTTACGCTAATTTGATTTTCCTTTCATCAACATGCATAAAGTTATACATCCTTAACTCGAAAATTAGGGAATGTTTTTTAGATATTTGGTGGGAACTACTTTGGTTCATAAATTTCCTCACTTGCTAATAAAAAACCTTTCAATTTTTCCAAAAAAAAAATGCTTTATGGCTACAAAAAAGCTGTTCCCTTTCGTTATCATTTAAATCTCTTAAAACGTCGTTTTAGAATGTATAAGACCTTGGAAGCATTTTTAAAATATTTGCTACTTAAAATATTTTTTGAGTGTAAACCTGAAAAAATATGTTATAGCATCCACTGACATGTGCACTCGCCGCAGTCTGATCGACGACTAAAAAAAGAGCATAAACAATATGTGTGAATTCTCTCTGCACAATTGTGCTATGAAATGGTAATCCGTGTTGTAGAGCTGCCACACTTAGGGCAATTTTTTGAGTGCGAGATGACACTCAAGTTTAAGGTAATCTCCAGTTAAATTTAATCTTACATTAACTGAGTTATGAGTTTTGATCAGGTAAAGTTGGAAAAAAATATTTTTTAAATATTATATTTTAAATATTTTTTCAAGTTTAGCCATTCTTAATTGCAAAATTTAATTAAAAAATGTGAAATAAGTGATAACGTTCTGAAAGTGCATTATCTTGTGAAGAGATTGACTTTTCTTTTGATAAAATCAGATAAAAATTACCGAAGTTATTATTTAAATAGTATAACAGTCGTGTTATATTTTTTATATATGTATGTCACCTTATCATATGAACTTTCAGTTCAAAAAATTTCAAAATTTTTGATGGATCTTGATCGTTTAAATTTCTGGTAGATGTAGTGTTTTTTTCTTACTCCCATATTTGGAGTATATGAAAGTTATCAATATTAGAGCCAATCCTATGAAAAGGATTACGAAATTAGTACCTATTGAGATTATACCCTTATGTGAAAGTTCTTTTATATTTTTAATGTTACTTAAATACAGGGTATGCAGATATTGTAAATCAAGTTTGATTTCTTGTTCTGTAATATTGCTGTGCAGTATTGGAAGAATCTGGAATGATCTTGTTTCCCAGGTCGAATAAGTGACATTGTTTAATAATAGTGTATGATTAAAGATATTTAAAATAAAGTTATCATTTAAAAGTTGAGAGTGAATTCCAAATTTTACGGTTCCATTGTAATTTGATAAAAGAAATTGTTCCCTCCAATTAGAGTTCGACTATTTCCTGTTTCTCTATTTGATACTTGCAAGCAGCTCTTCCACCATTCATTATTCCAATTATGCAGTGGTCAGTGTTTAACTTTTCGACCTGGTTTTGTTTACAGATTGCGACATCATCAATTCTTGGACATTCTCCCTTAATCCCATATTTGTCAGTATGAGACACCAGCAGATTATTAAATTCCAAGTAAAATTTTTTCTCATTTTTTACAGTTGACCGCAAGATAATGTTGTTAAAGATTGTGTCCTGTGTTTGTGGAAGGGATATAACATACAAAAGAAGTGAACCTTTGACGACCACTGACGGCTCCGCAAATTGTAAAGCTTGTATTTCATTTTTATAGGGAAGTGTTTCAGTTTGTGAAAGGATATTCAATATGTCTGCCTTGTTTAATATTGAAGAAGGGACTACTCCTCCCTTGGCTAGCTGACATGCCATCACTATTTGGTATATCTCATCTCTCATTAGCTCAATCTTGTTGTAAAGTGTTTGCGCTCTTCTACTGGAGATTTTCTCTGTTGTCATTTTGTTATAATCGTCTAAAAAGTTTGTTGTGGTTTTGATTAGGAATTTATTAATAGTATACTGTTTGTTGTTGTCCTTAACGATTTCATCGGCCTTGTCAAGAATTTTATCCTAGTAAGTTGATCGGGGTTTCCAGCAACCCATATCCATGCAGATTCGATACAATTTATAGATCTTCTACTTTTTGTTGAATTCTTGACATGAAGCTGGTCCAGCAGATTCTCAATCTGTGCAATTAAGTAATACATTTGTGACCCCAGTGTTTCAGTTTTCCTGGTTTCAATCCGCACGGCTGATTTAAGATCATTTACTGCTTGTTCAGAGTCCTCCAAATTGATCGTGTGTATTATCCTGTAATTTCCATTGCTAAATTTTGCCAGTTCCTCTTTTGATGGTGACAAGCAGGCTGGTATATTCGTAAATGTCCACAGTTGCGATTACCGAATTAGATATGAGTCTGGAAATATATGAGTTAGTTTTTTAAGTGGGATTTATGGATTTTCTATTTCCAGTTGCTGTTATTGAGACTTTGTTGTCTTTCTGAACAGTATGCTTCACATGCAAGGACTTATCTTTTCCTTTGATTTGCTTGTTTTTTGTATACAATATCATCTTTGTTATATTCTTTTGGCTTTTTCCTTTTTGCATTTTGCCTGTAAAGTTGGATCTTCTGATTTCTTGCAATTTCATGCCGTAGGTCATTATTAACGATATTCCTGTAATCAGCTAGGTTTTGATAATTGATTCTTTCAGTTCTTCCAAAAAAATATCGGCTGGTTTTTCCTTGGTCACAGAATGTGTTATTGTACCTGTCAACGGTTATGTTAATCAGCTCTTTCGTAGATAGATCAGGGTACTCTTCATGAAGGCATCTGGCCATTTCTAAAATTGTAGAGTGAACTAGTGCAAAATATGTTTGAATTCCTAGGCCTTCTAAGTAATTTAGTACAATAGGACTTATAAAACTGCCCTCATTGTCCATAACAAGAGTTTTAGGAGCGAAGAAAAAGTGAAGCATTTTAATAATTTTATCCCTAATATGTAATACAGACTTTTTTTTTATGCGAAAGAATTTAACGTATTTCGAAAAATTATCAACGCAAGTAATTTATTTTTCGCCTTTTATTCAGGGTTTGGTGGGTGCCTATCATGTTTATTTTTGTTACAAATCTCACAAGATTTGGTGAAATTTTTTATTAATTTGGTCATTTTCGGAAAATAATACTTTTCTAAAATTTGATTCTTGTTTTCTTCAAAATTCCTATGGGCATGCTTGTATTCATTATGAATTATTAATAATTGCTGATCTTCGTCCTTAATATCTTCTACGAGTCTTTGTGTTATTCTTATCCGGAACTTTGAAATATGTTCTCTGTAGACTTTTTGCAATAAGACAAGATATTTCTCTGGGATTTTAACTCCGTTTATTATTGAAGATACTAGTTTTTCCTTTAATACCTTGATCAAAAATTTTTTATCAAGTTTCCCTATCTTTATGTAGCTTCTCTGAAATCCATTATGAGGGTTTTCATAATGATTCCAGCTTACTTTTTCTGAAAATATAAATTGATTCCTGAAAACATTTATTGATTCTTCACAATGTGGTATAAGGAGAGAAGCATCCTCATCTGCGCTATGTTGGGTGTCGTTATCGGATGAAGTCAACATGTTGAATTCCGTTGGTAGTCTTGAAAGCGCGACCACGACTACGTTGGTTTTCCCGGGCTTATAAATTAGTTTATAATTATATCCCACTATCCTGGCCTTCCATTTTTTTAGTTTAGCATTATTGTTTGCGTTACTTAATGCAAACGTTAACGGTTGGTGGTCAGTAAGGATTTTAATTTCTCTAGCCCCATAGTCCTAAGACCGAAGTTTGTCAAGAGACCATACTATCGCCAACATCTCTTTTTCTATGTAGAATAACTTTCTTCTGTTTTATTAAGGGACCTTGAAAGGTATATAATTGGACGATCCTTGCCAACTTCTCCTTGAGAGGGTACGGCTCCTATTGCTACATTCGAGGCGTCTGTACTCAAAATGGATGCTTTCTGAAAATTTGGAAAAACTAACACTTCTGACGACACAAGGAGTTTCTTCAAGTCAAAGACTTAAATGATTTTAAGGCCTTATCATCTAGTGTACTGCTAATGCGTTTCGACTGATTGGCTTTTATCTGATCGTTCAAACCCCTTGTTAGATTTGTCAGAGGTTTTGCTACTTGAGCGAAGTCTTTAATAAATCTTCTATAATAAAAAGAAGAAAGAAATTTTTTTAAGTCCTTAAGGTTCTTTGGTGGCGGAATTTGTTGTATTGCTGCAATTTTAACTAGATCAGGCTGCATACCAGCATTTGATACGACGTGGCCAAGAAATTCTACGCTCGTTTTCATAAATTTGGACTTCTCAAGATTTACTTTTAGATTAGCTTTATCAACAAAAAAAAAATAATTTCCTAAGGTTTTCAATATGCTCTTCCTTGCTCTCACCGAATATTATAATATCATCAACATACACATAACAGGCCTTTCCTAATAGTGGGTGTAGTACATCATTCATCATTCGCTGAAATATCGCTGGTGCGTTTTTGATCCCAAAGGGAAGCCTTAAAAATTCAAACTTCCCATTATTTGTAGAGAACGCCGTTCTCTATATCCCTGTCGCTTATTTTAATCTGATGGAACACAGAAGTTAAGTAGAGGGTTGTAAAGTACTTACTTTTCCCTAGATTAGAGAGTATACTGTTAATGTCGAGAATGGGATATGCATCGGGAATGGTTACTGCGTTTAATCTTTTAAAATCTTTGACGATTCTATATTGTTTATCACCGTTGGCCTTGGGTTTTTTCCACAATCCATAAAGGTGAGTTATATGGGCTCTTAGACGATCTTATTATACCGTCCTCAATCATTTTCCTAATTTGCGCTTCAACCTCCGATCTAAGACGGTTTGGATATGGGTATGACTTGGTGTATATAGGTTCATCTGTTGTTGTCCTTATTTCAGCACGAGCATTAGTTTCGATTGTTCCGGAATCCGATACTGGCCCAAATAAGTTAATATTCTCGTTTATCAATTTTTCGATGTCTTTGTTCTCATGCTAAATAAGTTTAATATTATTTACCTGTTTTGATACTTTTTCCTTCAATAGAATTGATTTTCCGTTAAGTAAATGCAATATTTTGTGTTTCCTATCGATCATCGCTTTAAGTTCCCTAAGGGTGTCGGCACCTATGATGCCGTCAAACGACTTGAGGCCAGGAAGAACAAAAAAACAATATTTTTTTCTATTCCTAAATTTGTAAAGAATTTTCCTGTTATGAGATGTGAATTTGACCAGCTGAGGAATGAATTTTAAACTGGGAGTTAACATGTTTAGAATTAAATGTTATTTTTTCTGAGACAAAGTTTTTGTTTGCCCAAGTGTCTATTACGAATTTCAAAACTTTCCCGTTTCCCATAAATAATTCTATATAGGATACGCTAGCGAGGCCAGCGTCATAAAATTTATTTGATTTTCGTCATATTGTTCTTCATTATCCACTAGTTAGGAATTGTTACCATCTTCCTCATTATCTTCGTAATAGTCGCTCGCATTTGGGTATTGTTCGTAGGATTCCAACATTTCTGTGTTAAATAGGCGTTGCTGCTTATGTGGAACATGAGAATAGTAGGATGAATCTGGTGGTAAAGGAGCCTTTTCAGCTCTGTTCATATAATTAATATGACGCGTTTTGATGGATAGGTCTACTTCCATTGGTATTGGTGGCTTAGGTTGTGTAGGCCTAGGTGGTGGAAGATTCGGCTTAAATTGCTGCACCGGCATATTATATACTCGAATCCTGTTGCTTGTACTTAAATTCCTTGGTGGAATGCTGGGTCTGCTAGCACTATTTGCTTGGTTAGGAGATACTGTCATACCTCGCGAATGTATGGAAATATTTCTGAAATTGAAGTTGTGAAATTCAAGGCACGAAGTGTATGCCTCGGGCAGGGTTTTAGGCTTTTGAATTGCTAGCATTCGAGAAACCTCAAAGCTCTATTCCTTAGCTTGAAATTAGGGCTTCAACTGTTTCATTAGAATAGTTTTCAGTGTTTATTCTGTTTATAATAAGTGACAACTGATGATTTATTTTAGCGTAAAATTCATCAATTGTGCTGTTTTTTGCAGCATTACTCTAAGTTCATACTCTAAAGTTTGGACATCCCTTTTGTCCGCGTAATGTAAGGATAGGCAAATTTTCCCAACTATCGTCAAAAATATTATAGGAGATTAAAGCCGTATCGGCTGGTCCTCTAACTTTTTGTCTTATGTGTTTCAGAATTGCTCTGTATATAGGTTTATTTCTTACAACCCTATAGTCTCTCAATATAGATTTCACATTGCGGATCAAAGATATGTAATAGATGGGACTTCCATCAAAAACTCGCAGGTCTCTTACCGAGTCTGGAAATTTTCGTATACCTTGTAAGTCCGTTTCTGTCTGCGGTACAGAAAGCGCAACTTCTTTGGGTGAAGGACGTCTAATTGTATTTTCTAGATCCGTCAACCTATTGTTTAGGATCTTCACCTGGTCTATTTGTGCATTCAGAGCACCGGTTAATTGAGTAATTGCTTCTTTTATTTGGTCCATCGTGTATTAGTGTAACGTGTGAAAAAGTGTAACGTGTAAAAAAAAGGTGTATAATAGTAAAAAAAATTTTCGGAAGAAATATTTTAAAATAAAAAAATTAAAAAAAATTTTATTTCTAACACAAATTTTTAGTTTAGTTTTTTCATATAACTTAATATTATAAAAATAACTGTAACTTCTTCAGATATGGACAACTTTTATAGCGGTATCCTTTTTTTTTTTTGTTACATAACTTTTAAAATTGCTTTTCAATTAAATTTTTTCAAGAAAATATTCCTTTTTTTGGAATTTTTAAATTTATAATTATAATTTAGAAAATTAAAAAAATTTATTTAGCTTACAATGGTATAATTACTACGAGCAGCATCCTGGACGGTCCGTGATCTCCTTTTTAGGTCGTTTCCTTACTCGGGTACGGTATCCGTCACCTCTGATGATGGGGTGTTATAGTTGCCGCAGTAAAGTGGTTTGGTGGTGAAGAGAAGGATATAAGTATCCCGTGCAAATAAACCTTAAATTTCTTTTTATTCCTGG
>QOCX01007010.1:0-10617 GCA_005959815.1 Sarcophaga bullata
AGAGAGAGATTATTGAAAGCTCTTTTTCGTTTGTAACACATTTGTTGTTTCCAAAACGGTCAAGGTTTTCTTTTCGTTAAACACATGTGTTTTAACGATCTCTCAACACGGCACCTAAAGACGAAGTCTAAAACGTGTACAAACTTGTTGTTGTTGATTTTTCTTTTGGCGTTTTATGCTGACAATGGTAGGTAATATAACGACAGTTGTTGCTAATTTGATTATAAAGTGTAGTATACCCCGAAACACCAGTGGGCAAAAAAAGTATACGATTTTAAAATGATTTTTTTTTTTATTCGAAAATGTAGTGACCATAAGCATGATTTTTTGTTTAAGTGAACGTTTAAATTTTTAATTATTTATTTATTTATTTATTATTGTTAAGGGTCTTATTTTAAGTATTTTGAACAATTTTTATAAATAATTTAATAAAATCTGTCATACTTTCCTTAAACTAATGCCTATTTCCCTTATGCCGAACAATTTTTTTGTTCACTAATACAATAACAATTCAAGCCTCAATAAGTTTATTTTACTCTCTCCTCTCCTCAAATCAAAGGTGCAAACATACATACATGCCACATGCATTTTAAAAGGAGAAGAGAGACAAAGTCATGAATTGCGTTTATGAGAACAAACGAAAAAAATAAGAAAACACCAACACAAAGATGTTTTTTGTGTGCAATAATAATTACTCACCGTAGATGTGGTGCTTGATGCTGTTGTTGTTCTCGTTATGGTTGCCATTTGTAGGTAGTTGTTGTTATATTCTAAGTAAAGCTCTAGTTGTTGTTACAAATCATTGACTATATAGGCTATGCACGTGCTAAACACAGATGTTTAAACACACAAACACTTGTTTTTATACTCACACGCATTTACATATAAGAAAAGCTTTTTTTTCTGGTATGTATTCTTTTGTTTTAGTTTTATTGTTGTTGGTGGGGAATTTATTTATATTACAGCTGTGCTGTATTTTGCTTTGTTTTCCGTTTTTTGTTTTGTTTTATTTTTTGATGGATAATGAATATTAAAAAACTGTATTGTTTATTGTTTTATGGCATTTGTTATTATTTTGTTTATTTGTTGACGGTTTTCAAAACAAACAAAAAATTAAATTATTTTTAAAAGGCTTTTAAAAATAAGCCCTTTTTATAGGCCTTTGCAAGTGCAATATAAACTGATATGAAGAAATATTAATTACACTGTTTATACATGAAACCAAAGAAATCTAAGGCTTCTGTTATTTTATGTGTTATTTTTCTTGTTTATGAAACTTTAGTTTTTAAAATATTTATTGATGTAATTTTTGTTTTCAAACTTTTTATAAAATAGTTTTCAACTTAGTTAAGTTTGTCACAACGAAATTAAAATAAGAAACCAATTTATCTAGAGTATCACTTTTAATGAATATTATTGTATGACAAAACAAGATAAACTTTTCAAACAAAATCCAATTTAGAGTAAATTGGATTTTAAATTGGATAATCATCACACAGTCAATGCATATTATAACGTGCTTACATACTTGTATATCGATGTTGTAGCGCAAAACCCTAAAGATATAACTATGCATGACAAAATTCTGAAAGACTTAAATGAGTTATGTGTGTATGGTATGTGTGTATATATTATAATGCCTGCTTACAGTTGCTACAGCAAAATCAAAATGTTTTTACACTGTGCATTCGCGTTACAAGATACCTTTGTAATGATGTTATTAATGTCACTGAATTAAATTAAATTTACAATTATGTTGTTCATATCCTTTGTTCACTGTATGTATGTACGGTAAGGTGTATAGTATACGCTCTTAATATAAAAAAAAACATCATAAGCATCCATATTTAATCCCTTTGATAACCGCCTCTTCTGTAACATTTTCTGTTACTTCTTTTTCTTCCTTTTGTTTATTATCTTCTTCCTCCGGTTTTGTTTCCTTAACATCTGCGGTATTTTTCTTTTCTTCCTTTTCCATTCGCTCAAATAATACAATCATTTCGGTGTGAGTGGTATGGGGAAACATATCAACAGCTACGGCAGTGACAGGATAAAAAGGTTCGCCTTTGTATTGCTTAGATTCATAACGGCCCAATTCAATCCAATTACGTTGGGCTCTTTTGGGATTGCAAGATATATAAACCAAGCGTTTAATAGCAGTAGCAGCACGGATAGCCAAAATAGATCGATGGTCTAAATAAAAAAAGTTTTGTTTTAACCTTTTGTAGGCATCAAAAAATTATGTTTCTTCTACTTACGCAAACCAGATCTGGGTGGATCTACTATCGCCACTAAATCTAATGTTTCGCCAGGCGCTGTACCATAAACCACTTCCTTAACCATAGATTGTATATAGTCATTTGCATTGCCCGCATAAAATTTACAATTTTGAATATTATTCTTCTTTGCATTATACTCAGCATCCTTTATGGCATCTGGTATAATTTCTACACCCAATACCTGTTTACAATGTTTGGCAAAGGCCAATGCTATGGTGCCTGTACCACAACAAATATCTAAAACTGTTGAATTTTCTTTAGGCGCTGCCAAATCAATAGCTTTTTGGTATAAAACATTGGCACTGGCTGTATTGATTTGGAAAAATGCCAAAGGACTTATTCTAAACTCCAGATTATGTATGATATCTGTGATATGTGTTGTACCCATTAAATGTTCCACAGGGGAGACTATTTGGCCTACCTCGCTTAACATCTTGATAATACAAAGAGGTACATTTGTATGGTTCATCTTCCTTGGCTGCCAAATTTTCATAGTATTCCACCAAATCGGTTTTAACTTGTTTTAATTCCTCTTCATTTAGATTTGAGGTATAAAGGCGCTGGCACCAGCATAAGTTCTTCGGTTGAAGAGGATGTTCTTACCATCAATTGCCTAAAATGTCCAGCATTGGCTTCAGGGTTAAAGACTTCAAATTTAGATTGTTTAACAAACTCTTGGAAAGTTTTAGCGGCCCATTTGGCAGATTTCGGAATGTGAGGCAAAGTTTCTACTTCAGCCACTTCCACTGAACCATCAGCATAGCTGCCCAAGCGAAAACCTACCACTATATCGCCTTGGCTGTTCCTACCCACCGTGAATTCATTTTTATTGCGATAGCCATCAATTTGGGGAGAGCCTACAACTCCTTCATATTTGAAATTGTTTAAATAGGCTTTAGAATCTCTATTATAAATCTTTAGGTCGTGGGTAAACTTCTTAATAATTTCTTGCATTTCAGAATCTTTCTGTTTCAATTGATCTTCATAGCTTAAATGGGCCAAAGGACAAGTGGCATCGGCTGAAGTGCGTTGTTTTTTATTATTGGCCTCTTTCTCTTCGTCATTTTGGCCTTCCTCTTTACGTTTTCTTTTCAAAGGGTCTGCAGAAGCTTTAGCTACCATGGCTATTAACATTTTGCCTTTCCATTTGTAGCCATTTAAGAGCTGTATGGCCTTCACCTGATCCTCTTGACTGCGAAAACACACATAGGCAAATTCTCTGCCTAGCGGAGACTTTACTTTGGATATATCCAATTGGAATTTGTTTTTCAACAGCTTTTTAAATTCCTTTAAATGAAATTAATGGTTAATAGGCCACTGTAAATGGTTTGCTAATTTAGAACTTACCCCAATACCGAAATAACCCAAATTTCTCACTTCAATTTTATAAATTTCGGAAGTGAATTCATTCGTTGCAAATAACTGAACTCTTCACCGGCCTCATCGTCTAAAAGTTCCTTCTTTTCTTCACCGGTTGCTACTTCAGACGCTTTGTCTTCCACTGCATTAACGTTTAGAGTTTCTTCTTGGGCAGCCATTAAAAAGTTTTTTTTTATTTAAATTTGTTAAATATTACAATTTTAAAAAATTCACAGAATTTAAGTTCAACAATGAAAAACTAAGAGAAAGCAATGCACAACACGTGTTCAATTGCTTTAATGTTTAGAAAAATCAGTCGAAAAAAGAATGAAAACAAAACACAGTGCTGCCAATGTCCAAGCAAAAAACGGTTAATTATAAAACACTACCGAAGATGCTGAATTGCAGTTGGCAATTCAAAGTAGTAGAACCAAAACTGTAAATAGCAACTTTTCAATCAATCTGGCAGCACAGATACACGCAATTGTCAAAACCGGCTGAGTGTAGTGCAGAATTTTGTGCAAAATTTTAACGCAGTTTCTAAAAAAAATTAATTCTTTTATTGTAACTATTTTAAACAAACGTGAAGTAATATTCTTTAGTAAGTTAATAAACAAATCTCAAGAAAGCCATGCCTCAAATGCCATTGCCTCCGTTGGTTCACGTAAGTAAAAGCAGTAAAAGCCCTGCACTGCCCATTAAGAATAATCAAGAATTGCATTTTTTCTTTGTTGTCTTTCCGTTCCATAATTTGTTTATATGGCGGCCTGATTTGTTTGTTGTTGTTGGTAATATAGAATGTTATTGAACCAATGCAGGTAGATGCCCCTATGGAGGATAACGACAACAACGAGGAACATCAATTGATTGTCGAAAATCCAACGTTGGATTTAGAAGTCTATGCAAATTCGTATGTGGGCTTGGCTCGACTGTACCGGCTAATATTTGTGGCTGATGTCTGTCCTACATTGCGTTTGGAAGCCTTAAAAATGGCCATTAATTATGTTATGACCACCTACAATGTAACCATGTACCAGGTGTTGCATAAAAAACTAAACGATGTTTATGTTAGCAGTACAGGAGGTGGGGCTTCAGCCGGCGGTAATAATGGTGCTGCTGGAGGTGGTGGAGCAGCTGGTGGCCTGCCTGATATAGCGGCTCAGCCAGCTTTGGCTGCCCAGGCTCAAGACTTACCGGTGTTTGACCAGAACTGGGTAGAGGCCAAAAGCAAAAAGGCTGCTCTCAAATTGGAGAAACTTGACTCAGACCTCAAGAACTTTAAATCAAGTTCCATAAAGGAGAGTATACGTCGAGGTCATGATGATTTAGGCGATCATTATTTAAGCTGCGGTGATTTGTCCAATGCTCTGAAATGTTATTCCCGTGCTAGAGATTATTGCACCAGCGGCAAGGATGTGGTCAATATGTGTTTGAATGTCATTAAAGTGTCGCTTTACTTGCAAAATTGGTCACATGTTTTGAGTTATGTATCCAAGGCTGAGAGTACCCCAGACTTCAATGAATGTTCTAAAGATGCAAATCAGGTGAGAGGCGGACGTGTTTTATAACCCGCTTTGGTTATTTATTATTTGTATTTCCTTATAGGCTGTATTAACACGTCTGAAGTGTGCGGCTGGCTTAGCCGAATTGCAAACCAAAAAATATAAATCGGCTGCCAAGCATTTTTTGCTGGCCAACTTTGATCATTGTGATTTCCCCGAAATGATATCTCCCAACAATGTGGCCATGTATGGTGGTCTATGTGCTCTGGCCACATTCGATCGTCAGGAACTGCAAAAGAACGTCATTTCGTCCAGTTCGTTTAAGTTATTCTTAGAACTAGAACCACAGTTAAGGGATATAGTTTTCAAATTCTACGAGTCCAAGTATGCCTCATGTCTTAAGTTACTGGATGAAATACGTGATAATTTGTTGCTTGACATGTACATTGCACCGCATGTCAATACTTTGTATACGAAAATACGTAATCGCGCTTTGATACAATATTTTAGTCCCTATTTGTCAGCCGATATGCGTAAAATGGCCACCGCATTCAATCGCACCGTGGAGGCTTTGGAGAACGAGGTAATGCAATTGATATTGGAAGGTCAAATACAGGCACGCATTGACTCGCACAATAAAATATTGTATGCCAAGGAGACTGATCAGCGTAGCAGTACATTTGAACGTGCTATAGCAATGGGCAAAAAATATCAAAGACGTTCACGTATGCTGGTTTTAAGGGCTGCTATACTCAAGAGTAATATACACGTTAAGGTTAGTCGGTTAAGTCATGAAAAGTAAAATATCTCATTTTATTGTCGTATCGTACGGTTTTGTTTTTGTTTTTAGAGTATACCTCGTGACTCGGGTAATCATGTTACCGATTTATGTGTTGCTGCTGGTTCAAGTACACCTACAACCGCTAGAAATTAAACTGTGTTCACGTTTGCTCCTACTTGCAGATTCTAAGGATTTGTTTTGAAGAATATTTCATTAAACATTTGCATACAAATTTTATTTTCATTGTGAATTCTCTATTACTTTTGCGATTTAAAAAATTTCTCTACATTTTTCAAAAGAAAAATTGCATATTTTTTTATTTCTTATGGTATTAAAAGGTAAACTTAAGCAAATCTACTGAGACTCACGATTTTTAATGTCGATAAATCCCTATTTTAATGTTTATAGTGTTGAAAAACACCATTTAACGTATTTATTTATTGAAAACAAAAAGAATTGCTTTTAATTTGTGAAATTTCTATTTTGTTTTTAATTTTTATATTTTTAAGCTTTATTTTTATAACACTATGTTAGCGATATTAAATCGCAACTTCCGTTCGGTAATATAATAATTTTAAATTAATTTTTTTAAATTAACGCCTACTTCTGTAATGATCTCTGCTACGTTTGTCATCTTGGTGTAGTCATTTCTTTCCATGGATCTTGAACGCTGCCTTCTATTCCGGTCATCTCTTCTGTACTCGTTTTTTTCTATTGATCTCGAACGTCGTCTTTCTCGTTTCCATTCCTATAGCCATTTCTTTCTTTGATCTTGACCATTGTCTCTCAGATCTTTTCTGTAGCCATTCCTTTCTATTGATCTTGAATGTTGTATTTCGCGGTTATCTCTTTTAAAGCCATTTCTTTCAACAGATGATGGTGAGCCATTTCTTTCCCTAGAACGTGGTCTTTCTCGGGTATCTTTTCTGTTACTATTTCGCTCAAGAGATTGTGATGACCTGTGTTTTTCATTGTGACTTCTGGATTTAGAACGGGATCTATGACGCTCACCACTCTTAAGCTTTTTATTATGGGTTTTCCTCTCAGTTTCTGAATCGGTGGATGAAGTATTTGAAGATTCCTCTGATGAAGAACTGTCTGAGGAAGAATCTGATTTTGTTTTCTTGTGCTTTTTATCTTTACTCCGTTTTTTCTTATCTTTTTCCGAGTCTGTTTTGTCTTCAGTTTTCTTCGATTTCTTTTTAGATTTTTTATGTTTCTTTATTTTACCATTTTTGCTTTTCTTAAGTTTTTCAATCTTTTCCAATTTCTTAAGCAATTTTAATTTCTGTTCCTTGGTTAAAGATTTAAGAAAGGTTTGCTCAGGATTTGCTTCCTTAGCCATTTGCTCCTCTTCAGGATCACTAGGAACTAAGGCATGCTGTTGGTTGCTAGTATTTTGCAATTCCATGGCTGAACGTTTCATCATTAAACCATCACCTTTCATTTGTTCTTCTAAGACATTCTTAGCCATTATATCCGCTGCCTCTGATTCGGAATGAAGTTTACGTGCTTCACTCATGGATATACTGTACATGGTACATTCTTTGTCTGTATTAATGTGGCCCCATTTGTGGCATTTGATACAGCGTACATTACGCACTTGTATACCAAAGGGTTGATCACGTATCTCAGTGTCGCCTTTGCAATAGGATTCACGTGGAGCATTATATTTACGTTGCCATTCAAATTTATACTCTGGCTCGTTGTCATCTTTTTCACGGTCTTTTCTAACGCCCGGCGGCGGTTCGTACATGAAATTGACACTCAACTTGTCTTTGCTTTCTTTGCTAAGCATGGCTTTGTTTTCATGTAAATTTTGTTCCTTTTCATACTGATTGCGTAGTTCCTCTTGTTTCTTTTTGTATGCCTCCGCTTGTTGTTCAGCCATCCATACCTGGTGGTTATAAAAAAAAACAATTGGAATTGGGGTTTCATTTCTTCTGTTAGGAGAGTAGGTTGTAAGGTTCACTTACCCGTTTCAGATTGTCCCTGGAGGCAGGATGAAAGAATTTTTTACACATGTAATTATTAAAACCTTTACCCATTTTGTAATGTTTTTGTGGTTATTTTATATTTTCTTTATGTTCTGAATATTTTCTGTTTTTATGAATAATTTAATTTTAATACGTTTTTATTGTCAACGAAAAATTAATAGCGCTGATACAACAACAATTTATACCGCAGCTGCATGGCACACAGGGTAACAAATAACAAAAAAAAAATCATAAATGAGTTGGCAATGTGAAAAAACGATTAATTTTTTTTAAATAAATTTTAATCAACCTGATAATAAATTAATAAGCAATGTAAACTGATTTATTATAATTAATATAGCTTTTATTATAGATCTACATAAATAAAATAATTGTATTGCATTGTTTATTTTCCTTCTCATTTAAGCGTTTTAGTTTCAACATTTTGTTGTACCTGTTATATATTTTCAAAAAATGATATGGCATCTCTATTGGCTGTATTGTTTTGATTGTCTTTCCGTTGAGCGCAAAATAATGTGAAAAATAGCAAACAAGTGGGTTCATTTTTAGTGTTTGTGATTGAATAGTTTTAAATTTTTATAAAAATAAAATGGAGGATCCATCTTGCAACTCCAAAGAACTAACCAATGAAGATATAACACAATTATCAACCAGAATTTATACAAAGAAAATTATATTTCCTCGTGGATCAATTAAAGTCTATGCATAATAATCTGCCGGAGTAGGTTTCTCTCTGCTTACCTAGCCAATACCATTTTTTAATTTCTGTTGTATTTTCTGCTTCAAGAGTCTACAAATCCCGCATTACTTATGAATTGTTAACCGAATTTTGCCAATGCTTTGCTAAACGCTACAATATTCGAAATTGTTAAGGGCCTTATGGAAATTCAACATGTCACTGAGAAACATTTGCATCAGTTGCGTGAACAGGTACAAAATGAATATGAAATAGAAGTGCAGAATGGATTATCAAAAATAACTGATCAGGAGGAATTGCAACATATTTTGCAATTAATGAAAAATCAAAAATAATCGCAAACTAAAAGAGACAGACATGAAATTTATTGCTTTATTGGATCAAAAAGTGAGAGACCAGAATTGACTTTGCATAATGCTGGTGTGGCTGGTTTCTATGTAACGATAATCCCAAGGAGATTAAAATACAAATGTTTCTATTAGATTTTATATTGCGTTTATCAAGGATCAAGAGCCAAATAAATAGTGAAAAGTGTAATCCAACTGTATTCAAGATTGCAAATGAATTATGTGTTTGCAGAGTGTGCCTAGGATCATAACAGAAACTTTAATGTATTAGTTACGAGGAATATTTAAATCCTGGCTAAAAGAGACCAGAATGGAAATTTTATTGGCAAGTTTTCTGTAACTATCTTTCCGATATTCCAACATAGTGTACCGCATGAGTAGGAGACATATCCTGAGTGTTGGGCTTAAACAAAAAAAGTTCATTTTGAATAGTTTTCTACATTGTTTAGTGAAACTACTGATTATTGATCAACATACCTATTAATGTATATTCTTAAGAGTCGGAGAAAGAGTCATCATTCAACTTGAAATACAACTCACTTCATAAATTATCTTCCATGGCAAAATGTAAGTGAATTTTTCTTATTAAAATATTTTCCGTTAAGTAGTTAGTTATCAGCAACGAAGATTCAACACTTAAAAGCGAGAAAAAACTAATATTTTTTATTAAACATACTTTGAGAATAGCTTTGCAATTTTTGTAACCAGATAACTTAGAATGTGAATGCCTTTAAAGGGCCGTATTTATATTCTAGTTTAAATAGTTGATTGTTGTACTTCATATCTAATGAGTATAGTACTGATGACAGATTCCTCCTAAGCCTTTATGTCCTCACAAGTTCATTTAACCCTCTACTAAGAGCCGGAAACTACAGAAAGAATGCTCAATCGTCTACCCTTTCCTTCTTGTTTTCACATAAATACTCTTTAGCCAAGAGTACGGCTTGTTTTCTCACACTATCCATGTTGTGCATGTTAATTTTACCATGGTAATTAGTTTATTGTTAGAACTTGTGCTGGATACGTCGAAAGAAGAAATGTTTCTTATATCTTGTTAAACTTTCGAATTTTATCCGCTATCCACTATATTTCGGCGATAACTCTATCGCCACAGTGATCCAACACCGGGCCAACCCTACCACTGTCAATCGATGACAAAAAGGGATGGCATATTGGAGAACCTAATCTTTCTTTCTTTGTAAATTGCTTACACTGTCTGGAATTAATTAGAGTAAAAGATTTAGTTTTGTGTTTGACACTATCGACAGGCTTGATGGTTTTTATTTCTTAATTAGTATGCAATCAAATGCCAAACGTTTGTAATTTAATAAAGATTAACTGACTAGCCGTAAACCTCATATCGTAAATATAAAACAATAAGACAAGACAATGTGTTACACATAAAAGAGGCCCTTTGTTGTAAATGTTACCACTTTAATAAGCTGTTTGACGTCAACGGTAGATAATATCGAACGGAAAATTGTTTCCCCATATAATTTATAGCCACCGCGATATTGTCATTCAAATATAAAACATTTATTAGAAATAATCATTTGTTATCAGGCAATTAATTATCAAAAAAGTAACAACTAATGTTTACCTTTTTGTAAAACAATCAGAGATTAATGCTCCTCCAATATAGAGTCGTAAATTAG
>QOCX01007014.1:0-10610 GCA_005959815.1 Sarcophaga bullata
TTCTTCAATTCGAAATACTTCAAAATAAAAGTTTTTATTCTTGTAGGTCAACCAAATAAATGTTGCAAACTCTTGTTGCTCAATTTAGTTGGACTTTAAACCAGGCATTACCATTTCATAGCACAATTGTGCAGAGAGAATTCACACACATTGCTTATGCTCTTTTATTTAGTCGTCGATCAGACTATGGCGAGTGCACATGTTAGCGGATGCTTTAACATTTTTTTTTCAGGTTTACACTCAAAAAATATTTTAAGTTGTAAATATTTTAAAAATGTTTTTATTAAAATGCAATGCCTTATATGTTGTTAAAGGACATTTTAAAACATTTAAATGATAAGCAAAGGCAACAGATTTTTTGTGGACATAAAGATTTTTTTTGTGAAAAATAAGAAGGTTTGCTGTTAGTAGGTGAGGAAATTCATGAGCCAAAAGAATCTCCTACTAAATATCCAAAAACATTTCCTAATTTTCGAGTCAAAGATGTATAACTTTATGCATGTTGATGAAATGAAAATCAAAACAGCGTATATTACTAACATTTTTCTTTGACAGTAAATAAATAAATTCTCTCAATTTGTTATCTCTCTCTCTTACTCACTAATACACAATCAAAAGATTTTTGGTAAGCCCTGCTTTTGCCAAGCTGGTTAACAAAAATCTTCAATTAAATGCGGCTTATATTACATCATCCCTGCACACTGGCACTAATTGGGGATGAAATTTAAACCAGGTTTTGAATGGCCTTTTGAACCATCGAACTGAATTTCCTTAATTAAGACCCATGATTGTGTTCCATTTGAAAGTTTTAACATTCAAGTTTAATAATCGTTTAACGTTCAAGTTGTTAATTTATTTCTATCGCGGGGATCACTAAGAGCTGCTCGGTAAGTTCATGATTTTCTTTGTAAAGTTCTAGTGAAATTTGAAAAAAAATATTGCTTATGACAGCTGATATTAGCTGCAACTTTATGATTAAAACTCTGTATTAATGATACTTTTTGGAGTTATTTACCATAATAAATAATTGGTCATAAAAACCCTATCAGTTCCGAGGAACCGGCTGTAATTCATTTGTTGGCATATGTTGTCAAAATATTTACGAAAAACATGCATTTTTTTAAAATTTAATGTGAATTCTGTATTCACGTAGTTTTTTAAAAACGTTATCGACAATTTAGACATTAGGCCTCGGTTCAAATCCCAAGTCAAACATTTCCAACAAAAACAAAATATGAAGAAATATTTCTTGGGCAAATGTCTTCCAGAACATTACTGACGACAAACAATCAGAGTAAATAAAATTGCCAAGAAAAGTATTCCTCCAAAAGAATCTGTGTTTCGGAGTCGATTCTGAACTGCATATTTGGAACTTGATTAATGTATGCCCAGTTGCTTTATCAATATATCAATATAGACCAGAAGTTTTCGATAGAATTGTGAAAGCTTTTGTTCAGACAACAAATTCTTGATTTTGTAATGTGTTAAGGACTCTATACACTCAGGGATTACTATGGTCTTTTGTTTTCCACAAATTGTAATGGAATTGGAATGATTTAAGCGCACTGCACCAGAAATACTGAACCTGTTTTAAAAACTACGATATTTTTTTAAGCAACACCACCTGGTTCTAGCAAATGGGGTATGATATGCTGAATCCCGTATTCTGATCATCTATTCACCCAAATGTGGATCTACATTTTACAATGCATTTAAAATATTTTCGACTATTTTAAGGCAATTTTTGAACACAATTTTTCTTTTATTTATTTTTCCACTTAATCACCTTTACTTAGCACTTCTGGCAAATTATTTGCAACTTTCTTTTCTTTTTAATTTTTTTTTTAATTTATTTCCTAATAAATTTGTTTAATTTTCTTTTTTTTTAATTATTTTTTTATAAAAATATTGTTTCTTATTAATGTTTGAAATCACTTCAGTTCGTTTGTAACCATTAGCACACGTACAACACAATGTGGTTGGAAATCCATTCTAACAATATCTGGCATAATGAGTATTTTATTTAAAAAATGAATCATTTTATGTTGTTTCAAGCTAAAATTATAAATTTGTATCAGGGACGAAACGTTTGGTACCATTTTCAGGTACAATTCAAATTCGAAAAGTACTATGGTACATAATCGTTCATTACAACCCTTCAGTCAGGATTACAACCTAGCTTCTCATACCGCTTATGTTGTGAAGGTTAATTTTATCCATAAGTGTCATGGACCTAGAGTTCATAGTCGTCTTCGAACCACAGATTTGCGAGAAACTTTACATGGCAACTTTATTTGTGTTCAGAGTTTTTGCCAGAAATCTGCTGAGAGTTAGTCGCCTATGAACTATTTTTTTTCATATTTCGTTATATTCGAGATGACTGAGCTGGAGTTTAAATTGTGGCCCAACGTCTAATAAACCATGACTTCTAAAAGTACAATTTCCGTATTAAAATTATAATGCCATCCCTGATTAGTACAATAGGCTTTATCAACTATAAATTGTGGTTAAATGAATTAGGGTTGCCCTATATCTTGTTTTTATTAGCTATTCCGATTGTTTTTATTAGCTATTCCGTTGTTAAAATTGATTAAAACGAGACTCCCCTTCATATAATTGTGATTTTAATCGCATAGTAAAATAAATAAAAAAAAAATCACAGGGGATGGCCCCTACTCATACAGTACGCTGTGTCGGAACTATGAAAATATGTTATGGGAAGGAGAAACGAGGGAGTAGTGTTTTCAGATTTGATGCTATTTATATCATAAGTAACAGGAAAGACCTCTGCGGAAAAGGAGTTCCTTCTACGGATAGCCAAGCTAAAAAAAGAATTTTGTTTGTAATTGAAATGGATGTGTTCGCTGAGAGGGGCTAATGTTACATATAAGTACACGATTCTCAAGAACAAGTCCTCTAATTTCCATTGTAGTAGCAATGGAACAGTGAAGCAAGAGTCACATTGAATACCTTGGGTTGGATCCACCAGTGCCATTAGTAAGAATCCTTGCTCTTTAATGTATGCGGTCGAGAAGCCTCAAAAAATACTTTGAGGCACCGGCCCTCAGAGTTGTATTCCATTCTCGGATGGATGTCAGTGGTGTAAATAGTAAGAAGATCAGATGAAATGAAGTATTTCTTGCACTGACTTAAGAAACCGGGGCACCTGAATACTTCCCTCCCCACTTGGAAAATGTGCTGGCTCCAGTTCGTAGACCGATAAATTTGAAAATTCATCTTATTTTTGATAAGATCTCGTAATCTCTCTACCATCTCAGTTATACTATGCTGCTATAACAACAGTACTTCATCAGGCAAAGCCTTAAGAAGTCAGGTTGTAATGGACATACATATGTAAGAAGCGTATACGTATATAAGAAGCGACAAGAGAAGTTCGCAAGCATAGCAGCATCAGGAACACATCAAATGAATACTGAACCGTTATTTAAAAAAAATGTTGTGTGAATAGTTTGCAATCTCTTTTAAAATTGTGGGAGAAGGAGTAAGATTGTGATCATAGTGCATATCACATAAATATCCAAGTACAAGCTAAGAAGTAAGACTTTTGCAAAAAATATTCATTATGCGTTACACACAGGCTCCAAATAGTTGTACAACCTGATCATGAATATAAAATTCGATGATATTGAAAGAATTTTACATCGCGTGCCAACAGTTTCTAAAGATAAAAGAATTTGTCCCTATAATTATTGCCAACACTGTATATTAGATACTGCATTGGTGGTTTTAATTTCATGTTTAAAAAAAGAAAAAACCAATCGTTTTGAATCGATTAATGGGGCTATAAAGTCCTGAATCATTATGTGGCTACGAGCTATTAATATTTCTTGTTGCTATCAAGACACGTGTGTCATTAATTAAAAAAATGGAGAAATAAAAATAAAAATAACAACAACAAAATACAAGTAAAATATTGAATAAATAAGGAAATAAAAAATAAATTTCCTAGGCTAGTTATGCTAGGCTAGTTAATAATAATAATTTCAGATTTGTATTCTAATTTTAGTTACGATATTTCTTTATGAATCAAGTCGACTTAAGGCTCCTTCTGTTGTAATTCGGTTAAACAATAGGCTCACAAACTATTGAGGCATTATACCAAAGTATTGTTATGATAGTCATTAGAGTCTAGAAATCTTATGATAATATCTGTACGCACGGGGAATGAGCTCCAAATGGAATAAATGATAGGGAATTACAACGTCACAATAGAGCCTAGAAATGGATTCGATTAAGTTTCATTTTATGTTTGAAGATAAAGCGCGTTTAAATATTACTCATGGGTAATGAAAGGATTATGTTGTATTGTATTATAGTGTGGAGATTCTAAATGCCTCAGAACGTGTGTTCTATTGTATTGTCATCTCAATCTGTGGAGAATTAAGCTCCAATAGCAAGCAACATTCTTCGGAATGTTGTTCGATGTCAACATGGGCAATCCCTGAGTAAAATATAAAAAATATAATGTCCTTTCAGAGGGCCTATTACAACTGGATACTGGATACTGGCAAGCGCAGAGCACTAATTAATTAACTTTCTAGGCCACTGTAATGCTTTAGCTATCACAAGATCTGTTAACTTAGATAATAACCTCAACGAAGGTGACATACTTTGAAAAGGGGCAACAAAAAGAACTATGAACGATCAATTCATTTATAATGAACTTCTTCTCAAGGGTTAACGGGGTTGTTCAGCGGATAACTGTCATTAGGGATTAACCTTAGAAGTACAATTATAAGCATACAATATCGCATAGATTGGTTCGATTTTTTTAATCAAAAATATAATTTCTTTTAAAAGTCTTAAGCAATAGCAAATACAGTTACAAGATATTCTCGAGAACGAGATATTTTTAAAATTTGACCACACTGTCCAGCAAAATATACTGCATTATCATTGCATATAGCAAATACAAAAGGATGACGCACGGAACACATTCAAGCTCATATTAAGGCATTCGAACTCCTCTATCATGACTGGAAAAGAAAAGATAAGAATTCATACACAATTTGAAACAGAAATAAAAAATTAAAAAAAAATTATTACATGAGGCCGCAGCTGCTTCTACCCCGGCTTCATTAACATCTAAATAGGCTTTATGCCTGACATCCGATATTTTCTGCTGTTGTTCGGTATCAAACAAACCACTAAAGTTGGCTGTCTCATCAAACATGCTACTTAAGCCGATCTGAAATAAACGAAATGAGAATTATAAGAAAAATGTTGTGATATGTTTGAGGGTAACAGCCTTACCTTTATTAATGGTTCCTTCAAATCAATATCATATTCAATGCGAAATTTGGGTATTTCAACGCGCACTTCCCACGTTACAATTTTAGAAAGGATTTCATTGAAATTCCAATTTTTCAATTTTTTTTCTAATGTTTTCAAACCGTCTCTGTCGTTGGGTAAAATAATCAACATGGAAATATTAGAATCCTTGTATCGCATTTGCAATGCTTTCGATTTTAATTCGGGTAAGTCGGCATAACCAAAATAAGCCTTTCTAGACATCATATCTACCTCAACTTGTTGTTTTTTATTGACATAGAATGTCGACTTTGTGGTAAAACCTTTACTGAAGGGTATTTCCCATTTGGCTTTGAAGTAAATGGCATTCACTATGACAGCACTTGTATAAGCATTTACTGCGTCTGTTTGCAAAAGATTTTTAATTTTATTTTCTGTCTCCTGTTCAACCCAATGGTTGATATTCTGGATCACTTCTTGGTTTTTACTGAAGTCCACACTTTCTGCTTGAGTATCAAAATAATCCTGAGCAATTTTTGGAATTGTGCGGCAACTTTCAGTTGATCATTCACATACAAACGATTGACCATTTTTATTGCGGAGCATCATCTGATAAGTTGGAAAATTGAAAAAAGTTTTTCAAAAATTCTTTACAGTTTTCCAACGCCAGCTCCTTATCACCCTCAGGCAATTTTAAAACTTTTCGCATTTCTTCTCTGCCGTCTGACCCTCAGCACCAGCAAAAGCTAACGTCAAACATGCATGTATAGAGGCTGGTGAGTAGACCACATTCTGCGAAGATTCTTTATCCACAATTACTGAGAATAAGTTCGAGGCAAAGTCAGTGTTTTCTGACGACTTTGGTGTACCAATTGTGCCACCCATTTTGTAGAGTCAAGTACAGATTTTAACTGAAAATAAAACTAGAAAGGATAAAGGAAAATTAATTACTAAGTAAACGTGAGAATAATTAAAAACAATTTCATTACAAATAACAAAAGAAGTCGCAATTTGTTGTTAAATGGAGGGTATTTTATGAATTTTATATTCGACAGATTATTGAAAGATGAAATCAATTTGGAGTTTGTAAAGCAAGTTTTACGATTCTTTTAAATTCTTTAAAAACTGGATCACATTACAAAAATATTTGACGAAAAAAAAGGTTCCAATGCAGTCAAACAAATTTTGTGGAGTAAGAAGAAACAACGCGAAATAATATTTCATTCTGCAATTCGCCAATATTATTCTTGCTCGCCAACCAATAAAATTTTTCTAAACTCTAGTTGCTCAATTAAATTTGATTTTCAATGCGTTATGTTGTGTCAATCGTACACACTTCGTTCAGTATGAAAAAAAAATATTGCGATGCTGGTTAACAAAAACGAACTAAATGCGGCTTATTTTACATTGTCCTACACACTGGCACTAATTAAGGCAAAGTCTGGCATGGACTTTTGAACAATTGAATTGAAATCGTTTAACGTTAAAATTTTTTAATAAAAGAAGATTTTTAAGGAGCCTTGGGTTCAATAATTTCTTCGGAAAACTCTAATAAATTAGAAACAAATCTTTCATTAAAATGGTTATTAACGAAAACTTTTCTTCCAAACTTTCCAATTAATTATGTATACACCGTCCAGAAGCTGTTAATAGTTCACAAAAAATTATGTTTAAATGATCTCAACCCGTAACACCATGTTTTGACAAACAGGGCATAAAATGTTTACGGCCATATTCATAAAAAAACCCTTATTGTAGGTTTATTGTACTCTCAAAGCTCTTTTTTAAACAATTTTTTCACTTATAAGTCACTCATAAAAATTTGTATTCATAAACGCACAATAACAGTTTCATAGGCATTTAAGGTTTTTAGTGATTTTATGTTTCGGTAGGGCATTTATTTATTAGCCAGGTAATCAGGTAGATAAATAAATAAAAAAAAAACATATTAAACGTTTTTTAAATACAATTTTAGCAAGTTTTGTTTATAAAATTGAAAATGAATCGTAAATAATTTCTTATGAATATGGCTCCTGTTAGAATTTACACTTTAGAACGCCTTGATAATATCTCGACAACTATTTTATGGAAAATTTTGTTTGATTATCGTTATGATATTGTGATAAAAACTTATTAACTTTTTTTTTTAATTATTTATCCTTCATCTGGGCTTTTTTTGGTGGATCACATTTCACTTTCATTGAAAATATTTTATAATTAATCACTTGCCTTTAGCACGTTTGGCAAATTATTCTTGTACTTGCTAATAAAATATTTCGCTTTTTTTAATTTTGGCGGTAAATACCAGAAAGTATTTCCTTTTTTAAAAAAATTTTGTATTTTTTGCCGTGCAAATCACTTTACTGTCGTACAACACATTCGAACTGTGAAAATATTCAAACGATGGCACAATATGAGGCATTTTATAGAAGATTTTATTCAAACTAAGAACTGCTTAGTGCAGTACTTAGGAAAACTATTTTAATACGTCCAACCAATTCATATTGTTCTGAAGAAATTCGTGATTATTTTAGCTTAGAATACTATTTTAAACGTCTAACCATTTCATATTTTTCTAAAAAAGTTCAGAATAATTTTAGCTCAGTGTAGTACATAAAAAACAAGTTCATGCAATAGGTTTGATCAAACGACTCTATCGACTATAAATTGTAATTTAATCAGTTAGGGTTTCCATGTCATTGCTTTCTTTTCCATTTTCACTATCTTGTTTGGTAAAAGGTGTTTTTTTCGTTGTTAAAAAAAAAGAACACAGTAATAAATGTATTTCAAATTAAAAAGAAAGATGCTGCTGATCGGTAAAGCAGAATTCCAATCGTCTGACCGTGAATAGTGAAGGGCATTTGGTTGTTTTTTAAAAATTATTAACAATCATCAACATAGTTCAGTTTATAGTCCACTTTTAGTCCACAGTAGATGTTTTCCATTAAAAATTTGATACTCTTTTCGCTATCCTACTTACAAGAAAAAAGAAAATCTTTTACTTTTATGCATGCAAAGTTACCTTTACTGAAGTGATATTTTCTGTCGGATATAGTTTTGGCCATGAATGCGTACAATAAAAAAAAGGAACTCCAATCTACGAGATCAGAAATTGCTTTGAAATTTTTTTAATTTTTTCTTGCGCTGTTTAGAATGTCACGAATCACAGAATATTATAATAAAACTTAACGTCAGACTTTTAATCAAGCTATTGCAATTTTGAATCCTTCAAGCTCAAAAATTTAATTTTGCTTTTCATCAATCCCGGCGTTTCTTTAATAAAATAATCCAGAGTTTAACCATTCAGTTTTAACAAAATGTGTTTGTAAAATGAATGAACGCTGATGTTCATTGAGCTGCCAACATTTTTAAGGTAATTTCATATTGTTAAGCGACAGATCTTTAGTTCCCTTGCTATATACGATGGTAATTTTTTCGGTTTCTAAACATAAAATCAAAACCATCAATGCAGTGTTTAATATACAGTGTTGGAAATAATTATAGAAACATATTCCTTTATCTCAATAAAATGTTGGCACACGATGTAAAATTCCTTGAATATCAATGAATTTCATATTCATAATCAAGTTGTACAACTATTCGCAACCTGAGGGTGGATCGCATAAAGACTGAATAGCTTTGGATTCTAATGTGATATGCACTATCATCGCAATCTTATCGCTTCTCCCACAAACCAAAAACAAATTATAAACTACTCCTAAAGGCTATTTTTATTATTCGAATACAATACACGACAAATGTACTTAAAAGTACAAATTGCGTCCAATTGATGCAAATTAAATATCGAGATATCGGATGTTAAAGCGAAATGACATTCCCAACCAGCGCAAGAAAAATTATACGAATTTCAGAACACTTTCTGATCTCGAAGGTAGGAATTCCTTTTGTTTATTGTACATCTTCATGGCCAAAACTACTTATGTCCGACAGAAAATATCACTTCACTGAAGGTAAGTTTACATGGATAAAGACGTTCTGTGGCCTTGTTAGCATGACTACAATAAATCTCAAATTTTTAAAGCAAAAGATCTCCTATGGATTGTAAATGGACAGTCGACTGACTGTGTTGATGATTGTTAATAATTTTTAAAAAACTACCAAATGTTCTTCATGATTCCTTGCTAGACGATTGGAATTATGCTTAATCGATCAGCAGCAATTTCATTTTAATTTGAAAACCATTTTATTACCGTGTTCTTTTTTTTGTAAAAAACGAAAAAAAAAACCTTTTTGTCACCCCAATCTAGTAGATAGTGAAAATGGAAAAGAAAACAATAAGATGGGAAACCCTAACTGATTTAACCACAATTTATAGTCGATAGAATCGTTTGATCAAATCTATTGTACAAGTAAAGTTTGTAATTCATTTCACAGTTTTTTTTTATGTACTGCACTGAGCTAAAATTATTATGAACTTCTTTAGAAAAATATGAAATGGTTGGACGTTTTAAATTAGTTTTCTAAACTAAAATTGTTCATCTTTTCTTCAGAACAATATGAAATGGTTGGACGTTTAAAATAGTATTCTAAGCTAAAATAATCACGAATTTCTTTAGAACAATATGAATTGGTTGGACGTATTAAAATAGTTTTCCTAAGTATTGCAATAAGCAGTTCTTAGTTTGAATAAAATCTTCTATAAAATGCCTCATATTGTGCCATCGTTTGAATATTTTCACAGTTCGAATGTGTTACACGACAGTAAAGTGATTTCAATAAGAATAAAATTTTAAATTTTTACAAAAAAAAAAGAAATACTTCTCGTATTTAAAAAAGAAAAAAAAACGTAATTTTTTATCAAATATTTGTTGAAAAAAAAAACAAACAATTTGACAGAAGTGCTAAGTAAAAAGGTGATTAATTTTTAAATTGTTTTAAATGTGATGCAGAAAAGAAAGCCCAGATGAAGAAAAAATAATTAAAAGAAGTTTCTAAGTTTTTATCGCACACTTAATAACGATAATCAAACAAATTTTCTATAAAATAGTTGACGACATATTTTTAACGCATTGTTAAAGTGTAACTTCTCTGGTATTGCTGGTTGCTTAAATAAAATCGCGTAGTTTTTATGACAATCAAAGTGTTTCTTACATTCATCAAACACAAGTTTTTGGTCAAAAATAGCAGGCAGCAGCTGCCACAAAACTTCCACGACAATAGAGCCTCCAGACACACCATAAAATTTGTTAAAAATTAGTTGCATGGACAAACCACACGCCTTCAATTCTATTGAAAATTTGGAACCCCAATATATGAATCAAATGGAATTTCATTGAAAGTGACATGGCAATACTGTTTTAACTGAGTTAACATTTTGT
>QOCX01007015.1:0-10610 GCA_005959815.1 Sarcophaga bullata
GTACATACATACATACATAATCAAATAGCCAAAGTTAAATAAAAACGAAAATAAATTTTACGAAAAATAAAAGAAAAAGTTAATAATAAACTGAACGAATAGGAAATCAATTGCTAGCCAAAGTTCATTTAATTCGAAGAGAATTTTTACCGCATTATTTATTGTAATTGCTTTAGAGCGGATACTTGTAATTTAAGGCGAAATAATTACCTCTTAAAGTTAACGTTATAATGGTGAAGTGTGGCAGTGTTAAAAGTGCTGGACTACAAACCAGTACAATCTGGTTTACCATAAATTCGTAGGCACTTTTCATCTAGATATTTAAATTTAAAAAAACGAGAGGCTTTTGATGTCTATTCCATCAAATAATCTATCCAGGAAGACCCTTGAATCTTGATTGCACAGGGAGGGTAACATCAGCAGCGAATATCATAACAGTGTCAGGCAACACCACCTCTGAAGAAAGCAGTAGGACTATATAAATCAAGTTCTTCACCGCTACACACAGTATATGTACAGAGCACGTCCACTTTACTGAAAAAACGTTGTTAAAGAAAACATAACTAAAGCAAGTAATAGGAAGATGCAGCACCAATGAAATTAAAAAAAAAATCGTGTCCTACATGCATACATACATAGTTGGCCATTACAACCCTTCAGTCAGGATTACAGTCTAGCATCTAACACCACTTATGTTGTGTGTGTTAATTTTATACATGAGTGGCAGGACTTACACTTTAAAGTCGATTCCAAACAACAGATTTTTTTTTGGGAAACTTTCATGGCAATTTTATTTACTCTCAGAGTTTTTGCCAGAAATCTGCTGAGAGGAAGTCGCCGAAGAAATATTTTTTCATATTTCGTTTTTGATGTCTGACCGGAGATTCGAACTCTGGCCTTTCGTCTAATAAGCCAGCACTCTACCTACTAGACTACGGCGACTAATTCGTGTTCTATAATTCCGTAAAATTAATGACAAAAAATAATTCTTTAGAGCTCATCTAAGGGCTCAGTTCAAGACAGACCGACAGTATATGCCTCTCTTATATAATATGACTTTCCATTTAACTACATGATGTTATGAAATCAGAAGTCTAATAAGCTGAAGTTACACTACATCACTATACTACAGTACATAAAATACAATCTCGTTAAGCTGGTACAACTAAAAAACATAAAAATTTAAGTTTTCATAGAAAACAATTTCAAGCACCCAATTAATCATAAAAGATTGTCTTATGATCACTTAACCACTATCACTATATTCAGGTTAATTAAGAGCACTTTAGTTTATTATTTTGACAGAGTACAGCGCCCATTAGATGCATGGCAAAAGAGTCCATCATAGAGTGGCTGGAGAGGCTGGATGTCTCTGGCTGAGATAGCAAGACACTTAATGGTTGCTTTTATTTGGATTCCTGACAATAGGGGTATCAAAGTTAAGAAAATATGCAGCGTACTTGCGAATCAATACAAACATGATCCTGAATGGCAAAACCTTTTACGAAATAAATAGTATTTTAGTTGAAAGATGTTAAACAGCTGACCACAGTTTTGAAAGCACTAAATGGATAACCGGATACATGTAATAACTATATCTGTACGTAGACTTAATTGACTCAGTGTACATTGGAGTGTAGCACCTTATAAAGACTTTGTTAATTATTTATTTTATTGCATTTAATTTCAATATAATTATTATTTAATTTTTTCTTCCTTTGTTTTTGGTAAATCCTATACATATTATACTCTTATATAATCATTTATATGCATATATACATATACATATATATATATGTTCGTATGTATACACAGACTTTTACACAGACTTACATTATAATATATACAAAATCTATCTTTTGCTTCTTCTTTATTCTTCTTCTATCTTTTAAAACGTGATTTTTTTGTAAACGTGACTTTATATTGATTTTTTTTCATGTACGAGTATTTTTGTTGTTTGTCTAGTTTCTTTTTTTATTTTCATGAAAAAAAAAAAATAATAATAATAATATAGACCAATAATAACAACAAATCAAATGTAGTACAGAAAAAGTAGCATGACTAGACAAATTATATAAAAGTCAAGAAATAAAGAAGAGAAAAAAAAATCAGTTTTAAAATAGAGTTTAAAAAAGAATTAAACAGCCAACTATTAAATGAATTTTCGTATATGTAAGTTAATATGCATGTTGTGTGTATATGTACATACATATTTAGAAAATATAGGTTAATGTTGATATGAATTCGGACTCTCCTAATGAGAATTACTTTTAAATTACAACAGATAAAAATGCATTTCAAAGCCTCTGCGTATTGCCTTCTTGGTCTTGGGCCGTAAGTATACGTGAACGATATTTGGAATTGATTTTCGGGGCAGATAATAGGTCCAATCCATGTGGCAGATCAATTTTAGATACAATATAAGCCATAAAATATAATATATTGCAAGCCGCCATAATCTTGTAATAAATTATGTGTTCGCTTATTAGACGTGAGGCCACGATTCAAAACCTCGATTCGAACATCTGGAACAAATCAAAGTATGAAGTAATATTTCTTCTTTAGCTCGCATAACATAATTTGTGTGAGAAGCAAGGTTTTGCCCGAACAAAACATACAAAGAAAACGAAATATGAAAAAAAAACAATTTTTCGACGGCTTCTTCTCAGCAGATTTCTAGCAAAAACTCGGGGAGTTTGTTGTCAGAGTCGACTTTATACCGTATGCTGAAAAGCTTGTTTAAAATCCTGATTGAAAGGTTGTAATGATCAACTCTGTTTGTAGGTATATAAAGGTCAGATGCGGTTAGTTTGGTAGGATAGCGTATCACTGTATTCACAGTTCTACCCCTCAATTGTGACCCTTCAAAGGGGGAAAACCCCAGTAAAACTTCACGGAGAATCTATAATGGCATAGAGATGCATATCGGAAAATGGTATCAGTAAACTGAGATTTATTGACGGTGCTATAAATAAGGTTATGTATCCCAAGAATTTTGGAGGACAGCTATCTTCCTAGTGTTTATGTTTTGAGTCTTGAAGAAAATGTTATACTTGCTCAAGTTAACGATCCTAAACAGGTGTATGTTGTTGTAAAAAACCCTACTATAAAATTACTCTAAAATAATTCATTATTCACACCTTTCTTCAATTTAGCTCTGTCGTCCATTTTGTGTGCTGTGTTTTACCTGGCAACCATATTTATAACTTTGCCAGACGACATATGGGTATGTGTGTATATCAGTGAGTGGAAAGAAAATTCCTTCCACTAATTTCAGTTGTCACCTTTGAACACGTAAATTTCGGTTTTTTATTCGTTTAACCATGTGTGAGGACGATCTTGTTGGGGATTTTTCTGCACAGCTGAGCTGAAAATTTTAAAAACTGTTAAATGGTCGGGTCGGTCGACTGGACGATTGTTTAAACATTTCCATACGTTTTTCTATTTTCATTTGCCATATGGCGGTGATTGCCATTCCTGTGATTGATTGTATTTTGTTTATTTGCAGGTGGTTTGTGTTGTATTTTCCCAATAGTTGGCATATGCTAAAGAAAAGTGCACGTTTTGTAGGTGCGATAAAATTATATTTAGCATCAGGCATTCATTGTTGCATCACGTGCATACAATTTAAGAATTGAAGGGATATAGTTTCCGGCGTTTTTGATGAAACCAACTATGAAGGAAATAAAATAGTATGCGATACAGAGCAATAAAATTTATTAAAAGATAATAAGAACTATCTTCCAGCGATTTTCTTATTATATTTCGTTATTCAAATTGAGCAATATTGGGTCAAGTAGCTCGCTGCTAGAGAAAAAAATGATATTTTATATTTTTTCCAATTGTTCAATTCAAAATACTGCTGAAAGCATTTGTTAATAGGACCCATCTGTAACCATTACATGACATATGCTCTTTTAAAAGACCCACTTAGAGTACAAATTTGGATTCTAAACCTCTATTAAACCATCTTAAAACAGCGACAACTTTCGTTAATCAAGTTTTTTTCAGCTAAGTTGATGATTGCTCTACTAAAATTGGGCCTAGAATGACAGGGTGGTCAACCAATGCTACTTGAAACTAAAACTTTTCTTGACAAAATGTTGTGGTCTGGAAATTTACTCGCACCAACTGCGAAGTGGACGACGTAATAGGCGAATTTTTACATAAAATTTGCTACAAGGTGGAATGGGGCAAGATACAGAGAGTAGCCTATTTGATACAACCGAGACAATAAAAGACCTATGCTACAGACGTGCTGCAAGCTTAGTTGAATGCAAGTTCGTTTGAGAGACTATGATTGATTCAATTGAACCTGGAAAACCATACTATCTCACAGGCAGGCCACCATTCTAGCACTTCGGTTCTTATGAACTGAAATCGAGTATAATCTGGGACTCTTTAGAAAATTGGGTAACTCTATGCTAAGTCACAGAGCAAGTGGGAATTTGTGACAATAAGCCGGCAGATGAACTTGGGAGAAAGGCAGTTCCTGCGCTTCTGATGGGCTCAGAATTCTTGTGTACGGTAAGGACATGTTTGGATATGTATTCTCGAAATAGAAGGTAAAGAGAGTCAGAACTCTTAGCAACCCACTTGAGTTTGGGGCAAAGTGAAGTTTTGTTGGGAAATTACAACTGGAGACGATTTGAGTTATGGATCAAACTATCCAGATATAACTTGAGGTTAATAAATGGGGATCATCTCGGAACTTCTAGGATTAATGCATCCGAGAATGACACATCTGGGTTCAGGTCCTGGACAGAAAAATTTTATTTTTAACACATAACAGCATCCTAAAGATTATCAGAGCAGTAGAATTGGAAAAGACATTATGGGGGCACATTATATAAATTGAGAGAAGTACTATAATACTATAAAATCTTGTGAGCATAGTAATCTGGTACTTCGACAGAACGACAACACAATAAGGATATTTTACTTTGGATAACCAAACTGAAACACTTTTAGGAACGGAAGTTTAACTTGAAATACCTCGTGTTTGGTTTGAAAAACAATTTGCAGGAAATTTTTAGCACTGTATTGTTATTAACCAAATGAAATCGTAATATTTCACAAATTTGTTACAAAAGAAAACTTTTAAAAGAAAAAAAAATCCATTCAAACCGTTATAAATATACTAAACCTGTGCAATTTTAGAAGGTAATATTTTTTAAATATTTTTCGATGGTATTAGCAACACATTTTCGTTGCTTGTTTTTGTAAATTTAACTGTTTTAATGGTTCATTCACCGCTTTTTGACAGGCCACTTTATGTAAAAAATACTGGTTAGCCACACTCATACAAATGCTGTCAAAATAGGCATAAACACACTCATGCACACACAACCACGCACAAATGTACACACATTCAATGTGCCGACATTTTTCAAACACAGTCAAGCACACAAATTTACCAAATACTTTTGAGATTTTGTTGAAACAATATAGGAAACCATTTCATTGGCTGTCTTCTTCCCAGCTTGCACACACACCCATGCGTTTACAATTGCCCCTAACTGTTGTTAGAGCAATGCATGGTTGTTAGACAGAGAAAGTAATAAGGAAAGAGAGAAAATAAATACAATTTGTATAAACAATTTGGAATTGAACCAAAGAGAGAAAAAAAAATATATAAACTTGTTTTTGTTGTTTGCTTTGTATTGTATTGTGCTCTGTGGTGTTTTTCATTTTTATTCGCGTTCCTTTGCCTTTGGTATCGTGTTGTATTGTTTATTTGTCAACGCCCGTTTATACCCGCTTGTTTTTATGATTACATTTTGTCTGTGTGCGAATGTATATGTGTGGGCTTGAGTGTTTTATTTGTTTTCTTTTTTTATATCGTTTTCATATAGTTTTTGTAGCCCTGTTTGCATTCAGAGATTCTGTTTTGATGTCTGGCAACGCCTTTGATGACTGTGTTATTTATACAAAATGACAAGCAAGCAGTCAGCCATCTAGCCAGCTAGCCAGCTGTATATTCAAATTCATATTGTATCGTCTTGTCGAACAGTTTGATACATGCGTACAGTGTGGAAGATAATAAATCGACAATTAATATTTGTAAGTTACTTAAATTTACGGATAAAAAATAATATGAGAGAGTTTTTTTTTATAAATATTCGGTGTTCGAAAACTTTCGGTTACAAATTAGCATTAGAAGGCTTTAAAATGTAGTTTCTCTGGTATTATTAACACATTGCAGTAATCCATTGATTTGCGTCTTAGATGTTCAACCAATTCAAAATCAATAAAAGACGTCAGTAAAAGATAGCAGTTAAGCTGGATTCAACTATGGTTTCGGAACAAAGCTTTTGTTTTGAAACGATTTTATGTTTTTATGAGTTGGTTCTGAAACGATTCACCCACTTCGAAAAATTGTTCCGGAAAAACAAGGCTACTATTACTATTTTGTTTCGAAACCATGGGCGAATCCAGATTTAAAGTCAACTCCAAACGACAGATTTTTGAGAAACTTTTGATGGCAATTTTATTTACTCTCAGAATTTTAACCAGAAATCTGCTGAGTGAAAGTCACCGAATAAATATTTGTTCAAAAAGTTCAGTTTTAAGAAGGCAATTTGTTTCTGAACACTGTTCATTCAATGCATACTCCGTACATACATAGATATGTACTATGTAATATACTGCCTACTTGAGTGTTTTTATACTCCTGTCGAGTATTTTTCTTTTTCTCATAGAATTCATCACCATTTTGTTAGCATTGTTGTACGTTATTATGTTGTCAATATTTAACGATATGCATGTTTGTAGTACTTTCCTTTGCTTTCTTTTTTTACTTTGTCTTTCTCACTGTTGTTGTTGCTATTGCTATTATTGTTGCCGCTTATCAATTATCTATTTTAGAACCTCTACCTCTACTCATTAAAAGATTTTTAAGAGTTTTTTTCTTTCTTTCTTTTTTTTTTTTTTTTGTTTTCTATGGCTTGCAGGCATTTATTTACTCATTTACTAGAGAATTATTTTTGAGTGCCCGAGTATGTCAACTCATTACATATATACATACATAAATACAGTGGATGCACATAGATATGTATTGTAGCCGTTTCTCATTAGATGTCATTACTTTTTTTAGTTTATTTGAATTTATTTCAAATCAATGTCATTCTTATAATAATATGCGTGTGTTTTATTATTTTTTTCTTATTCATTTTATTAACCAAAAAGAATCCTCATTTGGACGCCATAATTAATGTTTTAAGCAGTGTTACCTGGTTGTTATTTGTTTTAACATATTTTGTGTTGTAAAGACATAGTAATAAGTTGTAGTTAATTAAAGAACGAAGAATAAAACTCAAATTGTTTTGTTTCGTATTACAAGTATGCCGGTTTGAAATTTAGGCGAAAGACGTGAGTGACGTTTAGAATATGGAATAAATTGTTAGATTGACGAATAGACATACTAGACGTAGTCTAGAAGGCAGTGTAATGATTATTAGACAACAGCTCGCGCTCAGACATGACGAACGAAAGAAATAAAAAAAAATTATTTTCCGGTGGCTTCCTCCATAGTAGTCCTTCTGGCAAAAACTTTGAGAGTAAATAAAATTGTCATGAAAAGTTTCTCAAATCTGCCGTTGGGAGTCGACTTTAAATTGTAGGTATCTCCACTCATGAATCAAATTGATATGCAGAACATGAGTAGCTTGAGAAACTAAATTGTAATCCGTACTAAAGAGTTATAATGACCAATTAACTAGGTGACTTGTTAGCCTAAGGTAATTTCATAAAAAATTCTTTTATAATTTTTTTATTTTTTTATATGGATTCACATTCAGTTCACATCATATTCATTTGATCGTGCCCTCAAATGTCGCGTGAAGGATGTCCAATTCAGAATGAACTATGTGGCACTTCGTGACGTGCTATTTAAGCCCCATGTCGTTGGCGTTCAGATCACCAAATTCAGACCAAAAGAAGTTAGTAATCATTCAATGCTAGGCATTGACAATGATGGCCTGGTCAATATCGTTCTCAAAGAAATATTTGTCGGTGAAGCCACCAGGCTAAAAATACACTAAAAATGCTTGCGGTGTAACGCGAAATCAACCGCCACGGATTTTCCTGCACACACTTACGAATAATGACTATGATTTCCGAAGAGCTTGCATCTCGTCTAAGTACGGGAGTTAGTCTATTGTCTACTAAACCGATGTTGACGAATTTATTTACCACATTTCAAAAGAATAAATGGCAACTAATTTGACAGAAGTAACTTCACGAGATGGACGTTATCTTACTGGTAAAGTTTGGATATCCCTGCTGGAAGGCTTATATACGTATGTATCAACTTTTACAAGCAGTATTGCTTACAAATATTGTCAACAACAATCAGAGGAGATAAAACGTGAATTTAAAAAATAAATCAAATGAGTGCACAATTTCAGATTCTCTATACATACATGCGTATACATGTATAGAAAACAATCAAGAAAAAGAGGAATTGATGTATTGATACATTATTCCACTCACAATAGTTCACTATAACCATAATAATTTTAATCTTTATACAAATTCAATCATAATAATATTCAAATAAAATACAAAGAAAGATGAAAGAACAACAATTATCTTCAATAAAATTGTGTACGTATTAACAAAGTAATTTCTATTGTATTGGAGTATTTCGTTCGTTACTACATCATCATTCGTTCCGTTCATTGACACTCGATAGTTTAAGAGTGATACAAAAAAAGAAAAAAAAAAGATTTGCAAACAAGTGGCAACGTACACATGTTAAAATAAACGGTTACAAAGAAGCGAAATACGATATGATTGTAAAACAAAATACAAACAACAATAACAATAAAAAAAATAAACAAAAAATCTATAAAACTGAATACGATCCTTTAAGAAGGGCTAAATATAAAGGGAGTCTCCTCTATATCATAATAAAAAATGTAAAAAAAAACAACTACAACCAGACTAACATAAGCCAGACAAAGACATGGCACAGTGGGTAGAACACCAACTAACTGCAATTAAATATTAGAAAACTTTTAATAGAACAAGTGTCCTCTAAACCAGAAGTAATATGTATTCCCATATTTTATTTTATACTCTGCAAACGCTCAGGAGGGAAACCTGCACATACATTGAATTGTATTGGATGCAGCAAAACTGGGTTGTTGGAGAAGTAAAAGTGGAAGTAATGTTAATGAACCAGAATTAGACCGAAATATATGAACACTTTCTCGAGACAAACTAACATATAAAAACAACTTGAATAATTTGTTTGTAGACATTATACAATCGATAACAATTTCCAAAAGTTATCGAAATCATTTCCATAAAAATTGTGAATTATCATAAACGAATTGCGATTTTAATGCGAAATTTAAATTGTTTAATTCTTTAATACATCTGTGTCATGACAAATTTCCGGTATTTTATAGATAAGATATCGATTAATTCTGCATAAGAACAGGTTATTTTGATTAGAAAATATTGATAGTTACAAACCTTTGTTTGATGAATTAGTCGATAAATTTATTATTGATAAATTGACAAAAATTCGTAAAAAGATAAATTTTCGATAAATTGTAGAAATTAGGTTCTACATTTTTAAATTGAAAGTTTCGTTTTTTAACACTTTTTTTAAAAAAAATTAGGTCAAACATAAGTTTGTGGTAAGTTATCGATAAATTTTTTATAAAATTTTTTCTTTTATTAGTAAAATAAATCCTAAAACTTGGTTTGCCGTAAAGTATTTTAAAACTAATTTATGTAATCAATCATTTAACAATACATTTTTTAGGAAAAATAAAAGTTTTTTTTTTGCTTTCCAAACGTTTATTTACTATTATTTTCCAAGTACTTAAGGAAATCTAAGAATTCCTTAAAACTTTTTTATGTTTACAACCACTGTACAGTGACAAATAAAAAAATTTTAAATGAAACAAGAGCGTAAATGATATAAAGTAAACAAAACATGAACAATAAAAACTCGAAAAGAAAAAAAATATAAAATAAAATAAAGAAAAATCACTGAACATACTTTTGGGATCCATAACGTTGAAAGGCCAAGACAGGGTAAAAAATTAACAGCATAACAGTGGCTTTTAATAAATCCATACAATAATGGCAGAAGAAATGGTTGACAAATATTGTAATAAAAAAATATGTTTGTCTGAGATTTGTTGTTGTTTTTGGTTTTGTTTTTTATTTCAATTTCAATTTTTAATTCAGATTTCACTTCAAGCTCAACAGCATTTTATGTTTCGAAAAGATCATTAACATTGTTTAAGGCTTCTGTTTAAATTGAAAATCTGGCCTTTTACGGTAAGGAATAATTTTTAATTATTATTTCTTTCATTTTTTATTACTTTTTTGCTTTCTTTTTTTTTTTTCTCAAAATCTCAAATATCACTTGTGGATTAAAAACAAAATTAACAAAAAATCACAAACAAAAACGAACGAAACGGTTACAACATTAAACAAGGAAGCTGGGAAGTTGTTTACAATAGACGTGAGGATACCAGACTTTTGCGAAATACTGTGCTACTGTGTTTAATTTCTTGTTTTTTGTGTTTGTTTATTAGTAAATATTCAAATAATATGTAAAAATTCCATACAAGTCTTTAATTTTA
>QOCX01007016.1:0-10609 GCA_005959815.1 Sarcophaga bullata
TTGCAGATATTCATAGAATTCCAATGATATAAACGGAATGTGAGTGTGAACAAATAGTTTTGGCAGTCCCTTTGGCTTTTTTTATGGTTATTCGCTATGATTTACTAACCCAACACACAGATTATCACTGCTGTGCTACAATATATTCCCTTTGCTTGTTAGCATTTACTTTGTTTTCCTATTAAAACGATTCCTATTTTCAATTCTCTTTTATTCTAGAACTTTTCCTCTTTTTCTTTTCTTGCAGATTGCTTTTCTTTAAATCCTTTCATTTAGCGGCAGTGAGTGACCTGATTATATCGCTGCTATCAACTCTTCTTTGTTTCTTCTGCAGTTTTCCCCACTTTCACAGCTTTATTCCCATGAGTGATTCTAATTCTAATACTCGCTGAAATTCCTATTGAAATTACTTCTCTATGCAGTAGCCTTTCTCCATTCGTTTCATTTCAGTTTCCTTTTTGGCAAATTATTTTTCTTGATTTCAATCGTTTGTCCCTAGCGGAGACTAATCAGCTTGTTATGAGGAGAAATTTTATTTTTTTCCCCTTATGGAAGGACAAGAGGTGAAATATATTCTTTATAAAGCGTTAAAGGATTCTGATGTTAAGTGATTATGTTTACAAAATAAATTGCAGAATTTAATTAAAAAATAAGGGAAGGATACAAGGAATTTTCCTACAGGGTCTAGTTGGTAGTATGTTTGTGCAGCCTTTGCGACTTCTTCCTCGTTCCTGGCTTTGGTGGAACTTGGTCAGTACAGGGACTGCATTCACCTGTGGCGTCACTACGGTGCGCTATGCGTGCTCCAGTCAGTCTTTTGATATCAGAGGCAAACACTCCGACCTAGTTGGTAGTGTCTTGGCTTATTAGATGGAGGCCATGGTTCAAAAAGACAGCTCAGACATCTCCAACAAAACAAAATTTAAATTTTTTCAACGACTTCCTCTCAACGGATTTCTCTGGAAGTAAAATCTGGAAGTAAATAAAAAATTCCCATGAAAAGTTTCTCAAAAATCTGTCATTCGGAGTAGACGAAATGTAGTCCTGCACTCATGTATGAAATTAACACACAACAAATGAGTGATGTAAGAAGTTAGGTTGTAATCCTGACTATATGGTGTAATATACATTAAAGTAACGCTGTTTTAATTAGCCAAAAAAAAAAAAAATTGTAAAATTTTTTTCAATAATTTTACACTCGAAAAATCACGCAATGCATCCCCATTCCATCAGCAGCCTATCAATTAAACACTTCTACCCAAGCATCACAAAATGAAATTTTTTTTTTGCTCTGTTATCACGTTGCAATTAAAATAATTTCCAGCATTAATTAACACAAAATAAATTAAAATCCAAACCAAAATGAATATTATTTGTGCGCCAGTAATTATAATTCCAATGAAATTTCTAAGTTGTTTAGCTCATTTCAAAGGAAATATTTCAATGCAAACACAACGCATTAGGCAATATGCTTGCTTCAGGAACTCGTGCCATTTAAAAAACACATTTTTAATGAAATTATTATCGTGGCTTAAATATGATTTTAAAATATTGAAATTAGGCTTGAAGGTTTTCTGAAAGAATAAAATTTGTTTCTGCCATAGACATGGGAGTCAGAAGGTCTTGATGTTCTCAACGCTGTTCGCTGGAACCAGCACATTTTGCAACTGTCGACAGAAGCATTCAAGTGCCTTGGTTTCTTCTTAAGACAGTCAAAAAATACTTTACTTCATCTGATCTGTAAGTCGACGTAATCTAATGGGTAGTGTGTTGGCTTATTAGACGTCAGGCCACGGTTCAAACCCCAGGTCAGACATCTCGAACGAAATATGAAAAATATTTCTCAAGGCGACTTCCTCTTAGCAGATTTCTGGCAAGAACTCTGAGAGTAAAATAAAATGGCCATGAAAAGTTTCTCAAAAATCTGTCGTTCGGAGTCGACTTTAAATTATAGGTCCCGCCCACTCATGTAGGGTGCGAGAAGCCAGGCCTTAATCCTGACTAAAGGATCTCTGATCTGATCTCCTTACATAATTTCCGCCACTTCTATCCGTGCGAGAATGAAATACAACTCCCAAGTGTGAGCGGTTGCTGCAAAGTGTATTTTGAGGCTTCCCGACAAGAATGCAAAAGTGCTAATTCATGACGGCAGGCTATCCAACTCTATTGATTCATTGCGGCATTGTGAAGCAATGTGGCTTGTGTTTCACTATTCTGTTGCTACTACAACGGATTTTGCTCGAACGAAATAAAGGGACTTGTTCCCGAGAAATATTTATTCCTACGTATTCATCGTCTTTCTCGGAGAGCACAGCTGTTCGTAATTGATTGGCCAGTGGATTGCACACTGCATTACACAGACAGATAGAATTCGTTCTTCAGCTTGTTTATTGGTATGTGAAACTCCCTTCCTGCAGAGGTTGTTTCCTAACACTTATGATATAAAAAAATTCAAATGGTATGTCTACAGGCTCTACTCCTCTTTCTTCCTTCCCATAATGTATTTTCCATGTTCCAATGCAACGCATTATATAAGTAGGAGCCATCCCCTGAGCGTAAAAATGCTGCAATAAAATGAAAATTTTTCAACCAATTTAAAAAAAAAAACTCCTGTTCATTAAAAAATATTAAATTATGCTGTAGTTTCGAACCGTGGTTCCAATTAGTTTGTTTTATCACATGTATTTCTAGTATTTTCCTAGTTCGAACGCAATGCACTGTATGAGTAGGGCTCTAAGTGTTGGTCGTTCAAGAAAAAAATTTGTTCGCGCCCTAAATAAAATCCAAATTACTTCCCCAAAGGGTTAAATAATCGTTCTTACTCTGGTATCCCCCAATAAGTCACATGGTTAGTGTCCAAGCTCTTATTAGGAAGATGTAACATCCCACTTATCACAAAGCTATCAGCATTATCTCTTCATTTTCCTGATTACCAAAGTTGTCATAGTCTGCGGGTTAGTGTCTTGACTTATTAGACGAGAGTTTTGGTTTGTACCCATGCTCAGACATCTTGAACAAAATGAATTTTGGAAAAATAATTCTTTTGGCATCCGATCCTCCGATCAGTATTCTGGCAAAAACAAAAATTGACATGAAAAGCATGTCCTGCGGAATTCATTTCACGTGGGGCTGATGTGAACTGGCCCCGACTTCGAACTATTTGACATACTGAGACACAGTCTGAGACAGTTTGATACATACACAACTGATCGTTACAACCCTTTAGTCAGGACTCCAACCTAGCTTCATACATCACTCGTGTTGTGTGTTAATTTCATACATGAGTGACGGAACCTACAGTTTAAAATCGACTACGAAACGACAGATTTCTTGAGAAATTTTTCATGTTAATTTTTTATTTGACTCTCAGAGTTTTTGCCAGCAATCAGACGCCAAAGAAATATTTTTTTAATATTTCATTGGGTTGGAGATGTCTGACCTGAAGTTTGAACCGTGGCCTCAATTTTACTGCGACAGTAACATGTCAGCCCATATGCTGGCATGCTTATGAAATTTTAAAATTTCTCTTTCTTACCTAATTTGCACTTTGTTTTCCATATTCGCTGATTGATTTGCGTTCAAAAATAATTGAATTTATTTGCTTGACCACCTACGCATAGAGACGTTTTACGACCATCTTCATTATGGTTATTAAAAAATCTGGAATTTTGTTGGATAGTATTCCAAGTGAAGCATGAACAACACATCTAAGACAATTATTTTATTAGGGAGCAACCTCTTTCCTTGTCCCTTATAGTCGTTTGAATATATAGTAACTTTGCAAATGCCAATTGCAAGTTCTATTAATAACCACAATATTCGACTACAGAGGATACTTTCCCCTCCTTTATATCGAAATACACAAGTTTTATGTTTTAATGCTTGCTTAGTGCTGGTTGCCTATAAAAAATGGCGTTAAAATTGGAAAATAAAATGAAATATTGTTGTGCCATTAAAGAAATTAATTGAGTTGTTAGCTGGCGCTGGTCTAGCTAGGTAGGCATTAATTAAAAATTGATTTCTCTATTACAGGTTTTTTGTTGAAAATCTAAATGCTAGACACCAAGTAATTTACCAAAGACTTACAGGTCGTATTGGACGATGTATTCCTACAGCGTTGTCAGCTGTATGAAGTTAGCACACAGGAAAAGTGTTGCTATGACGGTTGGACAGCTTGTTCTGATGTAAATTAAAAAAGTGTGGAACATAATTTAAATTGATTTTTTTTTGTATCGCAAGAGACGATAGAGTAACACAAATTACCACGAACATCTCAGTAAACCTGTGTGTTTGACAATTCAAAAAAAAAAAAATTTTGAGAAAATAAAAAATTGCAATGAAAAGTTCTCAAAAAATTTAGGTTCCATCACTCATAAATAAAATTTACACTTACAACATGGGTGGTGAGAGAAACTAGCTTGTAATCTTGACTAAAGAGTTGTAATAGGCATTGAAGTAAACTTTTTCGGCGCATATCGTTTGAGAGTGGATGTTGAACTGAACACAACTGTCACGCACAAGCACTGAGATCAGTGATTACCAAGTCTTTTGGTCTTGAATGGTATGACACTGAACGTCCAAACTCATCTGGTTGCAACTGCACATGCCAATATTGCATAAGCTCCAGTAGCGAAAAAAATAATATAGAACTGGCCACCAAGAATTTGGTGCGATTTTGACCCCCCCCTTTTGGTGATTTTTCTTGTGTGGTTTTCTTAAGTCGCAGGTTTATGCGAATAAGTTACAAACCAGAGCGGTTCTCAGAGTAAACATAACCTATGCCATCTATCATGGCATAGTTCGTAGGCAGTGTGTTGGCTTATTAGACATGAGGCCATGGATCAAACCCCAGATCAAACATCTCGAACAAAATGAAAGGCCCTGGTTTCTGGCAAAAACTCAGAGTGCAAAATAAAATTGCCATGAAAAGTTTCTCAAAAAAATGTCCTTCGGAGTCGACAGTACATTTGTAGGTCCCTTCGGGGCCCCTCCATGTACAGTCAAATTAAAACACGACAACAAATAACAGGTGGTGTGAAGGACGCTAGGTTTGGTAAATCCCGACAGAAGGGTTTTTGTTTATAACCATATGTAGTTCTATGCCAATGTATCTGTTCAAATTCACGTAATTTATATGCTAAGAAGGCTCATGGAAAATACAGAAATTTCTGAATCGGCCCTCCACCTGAATTCTTTTTTGTGCTGCAGTTGGGACCGATATACTTCCACACCATAAGGACATCAGATGGTCTTCAAGCCCGTAAAATTTTTTGTTATGAAATCATCTTTTCCGCCACATTACACACAGCCACTTTGTGTAAAATTTTTGCGCAAATTTCCGGGTTTAGTTCTTGCCCCCATCATGTGAAGAAATTAAAAACACGGAAACATAGGTGTGTTGAAGAAGCTACGGTTGTAATCCCGACAGGAAGGTTTTTTGTATTAACCTAGTTATGTACTATTATGCATGTATCTCTGTCAAATTCAACGTAATTTATATGCTAGAGTCATGGACAAAGTAAGAATTTCTGATGCCCTCCACCCTGAGGCTGCGCATTGACGATATTTACCACACATAATGACATCAAATGCGTCTTTCAGCCCGTAAAATTTTTTTATGAATATCTCGCACATACACCACACACTTTGGTTAAATTTTTGCGCATGAATTTGTTACACAATTATTGTTTGTAATTTAATTGCAAACTAAGATCTGATTTTGTTTTTATTTCAATATTTTTGAAATTCAAAAGTCGCTCTACCGCAATGCACGATATGGGAACAGCCTACCAGTTACTCACGTATGTACAAGTATTCAAATGGGTGTGGCAGTCCTGCGACGCGCGATAAAAAACATTCAAACTTGTCTGTTAAAACGTTTCATTTGCAAAGCCTTGCCTTGCCTTGCCTGCGGTTGATATTCGTTGCACTGTATATTGCATTGCGTATGCGAATATGGTTTCATCAAATTCTTTCTCAGTTTATTTGGGGGTTTGTTTGCCAACATGTTAACATTTCATAGGCTTATAACAGCCGCCTGTCATTCAAACAAACATTTTGAAGTCAATTACAATTGCATTTAATATTCTCAGTCCTATCAGAAGAGAAAAATTAAAATTTTTTAAAAAACAAAAATATTCGAATTTATTTCAAGCCAACCGAATTATAAAAAAAAAAATTTAAATTTTGAAAACAAAAAATTGTTTCTCACACCTCCATATTAAATATAGGAGGTTTGATCATACACAACATTGAAGACATGTTGATTGAAGGCGAAAGCAACAGGCATTCAATGTTGATGTTGCAAACAAAAGTTTCTTCAACAACGAACATCATATCTTACAACGTGGTTGCATAGAAGTTCAAAATGGCCGCATATGGAGTTCGGAGCAGAGATCATCAATGAGCATTTAAAAAGATGAGTAGATTTGAATCATACTCATAATTTCTGATGCTTATACGCATTCATTCATATTTTAATCATCATACTCATACTCATACTACTCATATTCAAAGTTTGAAGTACTCATCATACTCATACTTAGCAGTATGCATGATGTGTTTGATTTCTACTCTCCACGACTCAACATATACAAGGATCACAAAATAAGTATGAATAGCGTTCGAACACTAGAAGGTTGTGTGTGTTTGCTCTGTTTGCTGCTCTGTGTTTTTTGCTTGTGTGTGTGTGGTGATGTCACAGATTGCAATCTTAGTACCTGCACTGGCCAGCTCGTCAACAATGCAATTTTAAACGATATCCATCTGTCCTGGAATCCGTCAAAGTCTTGCTTTCGAAATTTCTATAAAAAATACAAATATTTTAGGGATTTAATCGCAGTCTGTATGTTCGAGTAATTCAAGAGATTTTTATGGAAAATCCCATTACACAACAAGCATTGCGCCGCTGTCAGAATGGCTATGATCTGCGCTCGGAAAACATTACAGGCTACTTATAAGAAAGCTTAAGAAAGTCGCTGAAGAAATATTTTTTCAAATTTCGGTTTGTAGCAGATGTCTGATCTGAGGTTTGAACCGTGGCTTCACTTTTAACACTACGGCGACTATCTCTTGTACAGAGCTTCCAATCTACCATAAGCTGTGTGGCATGTAGCCTTTTGAAGCCACATGCCGGTACACCAGCTTGGTTCTTTTATATCCTATTTTTACTATCGTAGCCTTGTTAATAACCAAACCAAATAGCACTCCTTACAATTGGAATAATTTTTAGGCGAAATGTTCTCCTAACCTGCAACCTGGTATCAAGTGCTTTAAATATGTCGCTCGCATTCTGTGCATTTTTTAAGAAGTCTTCTGCTTAGTCACGAGAATCTGGAAACCTTAAATTGGTTTGTAGTCATTCAAAATCACTTAGAAGTGCCTCGTAACTATTGGGATACTCAACACGAGTTTTCAATAACCTTAAGACAGAAGGAGTAGGGTACTGTAGGGCTAAGGTCTACAGCAGATAGAGTGACAGTCCTTAAGAACTGTAATGTATTTGAAAAGGACTGCTTTTCAGCAATTAAAAGAACTTGAATGGCATGTAAAGTACTTCTGTTGTACTCCTTGGCTTTCATTACTTACTTATCATCATCATTATCGTTTTCACTTTCAACTTCCACTCTCCGAAATTTATGCAAATGAAATAGCACACGATTACTTAACCTCTCGTGCTCTAATGTTCACGAAATATTAAGTTCGGGTTTCTCCTCATTTAATTAATGATGATGCTGCTCTGCTGCTGCTGCTGCTACGTTCCTTATGGTTTTAAGTTACTTTGCGTAGACGAACTTCACTGACAGGCACGTAGGAGTTGTTTGTTGCATACGTCTTAAGCCAAAAGTGGAAATAAGCAGTAACTGCAGGCAGCAATTTCTTAACAATTTCTCTGAAATTTACACGTACGACAACAACAACAATGAAGTGTGAATTTTAAAACCAGGTGCTCTGCAATTTAAACCAATAGTTGGAATATAATTTCCTAATGGACGTTCTAGTGTTGTATGCTTTTGGAGAACCAGCATAACCTGGTTTTAAATGTACAAACAAAAAAATAAAAATAACTACGAAGAATTGAAATCGCCAATAAGTGCACTAAATGTGGATGTGTGTGCCTGTATGAAATTCTAAACCAACACTTAGACAGAGAGCCCAGGCATTCAGCTGTCCTGTTCAACAGCACACTCTATTCCACTTGTATGAAGACAACCTGCCTTATGAACATGTCGCTATTCAGGAAAGACACATCCTTAGCGATGTTTTGGTTCCTTATAACTTTCTGAATAGAACAATTGCCTTTAGAATGCCAACGAGAGGTTTGTGATCCAAAGATTCACAGTTCCGCAATGGCATTATTGAAGTCTATAACGCACGACAGGGAGAACTGTGGTATATATATGCTAAGGGTTCTGATATTAAACTTTCTTATAGGTTGCCTGCAATGTTTTCCACGCGGATATTATAGCCATTCTGACAGCGGCGCAATGCTTGGTTTGGGTGATGGGTTATTCCATGAAAATCTCTTGACTTACTCGACCACTCAGGCTGGTTTAGTCCCTAAATATTTAGATTTCACAAGGAAATTTCGAATCATTGAAGGCAAGAATTATATGGATTTCAGGACAGAGGGATATCATGGAATTGCATTGTGATGAGCTGGCCAGACAGGAACTAAGATTGCAATCTGCGACATCACAACCGACCAACACACGACCACTACCACTTCCTGCATAACTTAAAAGTAAGCCTTATGATCTAACACGATATAAATTTGACTTTATATGCCTCGAATGCCATGACCTGATGACAGAGAAGAGACATGTTTAAAACATATTCTATGCGAGCGTTCTGCTTTGCATGAACTCATATGGACAGCTACTAAGAACCCCGACATCACCACCACCACCTCCTGCATAACTTAAGGTCCCTATGCAATAAGACGATATTAAAATGACATTAAAGTGCCGCAAATGCCATGACATGATGACAGAGAAGGGAACTTTAAAACAAATTTTATGCGAGCATGGCGCTTTGCAGGAACTCATAAGGCATTCCTGAGGTTATGTTATTAATTCTAGTCGCCTTAGTCTAGTACGTAGAAAGAATGGTTATTGAGGGGGACGTGAGGCCACACAATGCTCAGTAACTCCAACAAATCGAAATCTTAGAAAATATTTCTTCCAAGACTTCTGGCAAACGGCTCTAGAGTAAAATAAAATTGCAGTGGAAACGTTCTCAAAATATGACGCTCAGAGTCGACTTTAAAAAGTAGGGTTCCCGACGCTCAATGATAAAATAAAATTATGGCATAAGTGAGAAGCTAGGTCGCAATTTTGACTGAAGGATTGCTGATTAGCGAGATGCATGTGCATTCGTACGAGCGATTTGGGATTCATGGTCATCCATATAGCCACCCCACCCTGTTACACTTTTTCTTGTTGGGGGTTCTTAAGTCGGTGGTGTATGCAAATAAGTACAAGGTACAGTGGTCCTTAGTAGAAAACCCATGCATCGTTTAATTTAGACTAATGCCCTGCACAATGTTATCAAGAAAATTAAACATTTTAAATGCCTCCTCTTAGAAATCCCTGACTGACACCAAATAACATCACAAGGTCTTACAAAGGAATAAAATTTCAATGCTATCTCACATACACTGTAGTTTATTAAATGTGGAGTAGTGTATAGTAAACCCTTTATAAAAGACCCTATACAATTGATTTCATAAAACTTTCATTCTTTAGTGTTGGCGTTATTGGCGAATCACAAGCTCAAAATAATTAAACTGTCGATGGCAATTAAGGGTTGTCTTTCTCCATTAACTTTAGTTTTCATCATCGTACAACAACAACAACAACAACAACAGCAATTGCTTGTCATGGAAACCATTTTCGACAGCAAAAAATCTTAACAGCAAAACAGTCAATGTCAGTTAAGCAACAACAACAGCAATTTACTGGAAGAAATGTATGAAGACCAGCAAAGTATTTAAGAAATATAAGGTCACGAATAACATTTAATATGTATGTTGTAGTGGCGTTTCTTTTTAGCTTTAAAAAGATTTTCTCATTTCTAGATGAGCAGCAGAAACTCTGGCAGAAAACTCGGAGAGTAAATAGAAAATTCAATGAAAAATTTTCTCAAAAAAATCTGTTCGAGTCGAGTTTAAACTATAGGTCCCGCCTCCACTCATGTATAAAATTAACACACACAACATAAGTGTTGGGAGAAACTAGGTTGTAATCCTGCTTAGAGACTTGTAATGACCAATTATGCATATGTTGCGAATGTATTTTTTCATTTTCATTTGTTTCCAAGTATGCAGCTGTTGACCTAAGGGATAGCTGTGAAAAAATGTCCACGCAACCATTATTTATTTGAACAATTTTCTTCGAACTTGAAAAATATGTCAGACAACACTTCTAGTGAAGAAATTATGAAATTTCAAGGGGATATGAATTCCACTTTCAGATATACAGAGTTTCTAAAATTCAAAACATATGGTATGGGTATGCAGATCCAGAGATCAGCAATGAGTATTCAAAAAGATTCAAATCATACTCATTATTTCTGATATTTATACGCATTCATCCATATTTTAATCATC